>OU612058.1:80740191-80890773 GCA_914767635.1 Melanostoma mellinum | reverse complement strand
CATTTAAATTGCCGTAGATATCTTTGAAAAAATAATCCATGTCAAAAAGTTGCTTACTTTGGCGGATTGAGCGAAATAAGAAATCAGCCTTTTTGTTTATTAATAATAGAGTTATACACTGTAGAGTGTTCAGAGACGCTTCATTTGAGCCTAATTCGAAGTCTTTCCGTTAATTAGTTCAAAAATGACAGGAAAATAGGGCCAGGAAGGGTTAGAGATAAAAATATGAAATTTTTTTTTTTTAATTATTTAATTTTTGTACAATATAGGGGGCTGCCATATATAAAGGAGGTGGTGCATATTTGGGCCAAGGCGCACACCTATGAGACTAGTACCAAATGAAAGCTTACGTTTAGCCCAATAATTCAAATATTTTTGAATTCAATCTTGGTGATTTTGAGATAATTAGACTTGAAGTTGAGCGCCGGAAATGGGGAAAATCTTACATTTCTGCAAATAATTACGTATATCTCGAAAAGTATAACACGCAGGATAATGATTTAGGTATCATATGCAAGATCATAAAAATATCTTTCATTTCATATAAAATACATTTTTTTGAAATGCCTTATATTTTGAAAAGACAGACCTAAAAGTTATTTTAATAGAAAAATTTTCGTTGACGTTTGCCAGCCAATATCTCGAAAAAATCAGTGATGATCTCTATTTTTTTTTTTGCACCACTTTAATCCCTAATTCGTAAGCTTTAATTTGATATATAATTACGCTATCATACATAAAGGATATTACGTACATTATACACCATTCCTAAAAAAATTAAACAAAAAATATGTTCCACAGCAAATACATTTTTTCATTTAATTTTTCGCAGTACCTACTCTGTTTTTCACAAAACATAAGACCAGAATACATATTAATGCTACAAATGCAAAAAAACTAAACTTCGTTTAGATCTATCATAATATCATCCAAAAACAAAGCTGGTGCTGTATTTATTGCTTCCTGGGGGTCAATTCCCGATCTGTGAAGCTGTGAAGTGAAAACATTTATCACAGCTTCACATTAAATCCGATTCTCGATGACATAAAATGATAACTCAAATGTCAAATTTTTTTCATATGATAAACTTTTTATCATTGTCAAATCGGTCGGTGAAAAATTGAAATGATAAAAAATAATGGCTGTGAAAGTAAAACGTGGAGCAAAGGCATCGGAGATCCAGAAAAATGTTTTAATTGATTTTCTGGAGGAAAGACCAGATTTGGCCACTGACAAGTAGGTACTATCAATATTACATTTTGTTAATAAATATAATTATTTTACTTGTTCAATTAAAAACTATTCTATCAACAGATTTTCATCAGCTGACGGGGCCCACACTCGCGACAAGGAATGGGCTGACTTGAGTGGGAAGCTTAACAGCCTTGGAGGAGCCTTGAAGGATGGGGTAAGGTGGCGCAAATATTGGAAAGACCTCGTGTGAGTAAATTTACTAATAAGTCATTAGTCATTAGTAAATAGTCATAGTAAATAAAATATTTTTTCTTTGAAGTAACAATGTGCGCGGCAAGGATATTGCCATTAAGGAGCAGCTACTCCGAAGCGGGGTTAACGGGCCGGTTCCAAATAAAGACCTTTCTGACACAGAGAAAAGAGTAATTGGCATTATTACTCCTGAATCCGTTCAAGGGGTGTCGGATTCTGTGTACGAGATCGGGTTTGGAGAAATCGTTGTAAGTATCCAACAAGTTTTGAATTTTATTTGTATTTTAAATACTATTTTTCTTTTAAAGTCGAGAATTCAGCAACCAGATGAGGACGAAACTCTCATCGAACTCCAAATCGACCCAGCAGTCGCTCCACAATATGAGGAACCCTTTCCACTTTTTAGTTCACCACATCTAACACCGATTCCTGGCACTTCAACATCGCCACAACCAACTCCCGCCCCTGCAAGGAGAGGAAGACTTGCCCGTAAACGAAAAGTGGTTACGAACTCAACGGACGAAGCTCTTGCGGCCTACTTAGAGGTAGAGCCAGGCCTGCCGTTTCAAATTTTCGCTGGGGAGTATTTTAAAGATTAATACGGGAGTTTATTGCATTCGTGGGGAGTACGCATAAAAAGTTTTTTTCTTTTAAATATTATTATAACTTTATTTAAATAATTTTAAAACTCAATAAAACATAATTCAACACAAGAAAAAACAAAAGAATAAGAAGTTAACAAAACATAAAATAATTGAATATAAAGTACAACTCTTTACTTTCCATCACATTCATAAGTTTCTTAAAACTAAACATAGATAAATTAAATAAATAAATAAATAAATCTAATTAACAACTAATCTTCAGGTTGACTAGAAATTCAAGGTTCAAAAAAATACATTAGTTAAGCTGTTTTCAAAAAAAAAAAAAAAAAAAAAATGTAAACAAAAGAAAACACAAAATTCAAAATCACAAATTTTCTTTAAAATGAATTTTATCAAAATCGAAATTTAGGGCCAGTTGCTCAATCGAAACATAAATTTAAGTTTTACATAAAGTTCTACTTTAGTATAGGGATTTTATGTAGAACTTAAGAATTCCGAAACGTCTCATACAAAAATGAAAACTTTATGTAGAACTTAAATTTGTAATTCGATTGAGCAACTGGCCCTTAGAGAAATTAAAAATAAAGTAAAGTTTGAATTGGAAATAAAAAAAAAACCAAACTAAAAGAAATACCTTATTTATTTTATATTGCGTTTGAAATAATTATTGAGGAGTTCTTTTGGAGGTACCCATTGAGAAGCGTATTCATTTTGGAGAAGAGACTTTGCCATTAAAATAGCATTTACTGTGGGAACAGATAAACAATTTCTATTTTTTGTCTTTATCAAAAATAATTGAGAAAAAATGCGTTCAGCATTCGCACTACTATGAGGCAAAGAAATAATTGAGCTTATAAATTTGTTTAACTCCTTAAACATAGGCTCACCAATTCCATTTTTGGTTTCAAACACAGTTTGCCAAAACTCTTCCAAACTGCAATCCCTGTTAATTGATTCATTATTGGCCAGTTGCCTATATTCTTCATCCAGTTCCTCGGCATTATCTCCCGTTAAAAGATTTGGAAACATTTTCATTAGAGGGACAAGAGAAGGATATTTGACCTTATGGTCAATAATGTTAAGTGCCTGCAGCATTTCATCATGAAAATCTATTCTTGAAATGATTTCTTTGCATAGCTGTATATAATATTCACGACAGTCTTCTTAAATATGGTTTATTTCTTCCACTGAAAGATTTTCTTGTGTTAGCAAAAGACTCGCCTTAGCACCTATATAAGTTTTTTCAAGGTAAATCTCTTTTTTTGAGAAGTCGATGTTATTAAGTGCTGAGTAATCTATAAAAGAAGGCTTTATAAAATTTTGTAGAAGAGTTTTATAATACATCTTAACTGTTGGAAGCAAAATATGTATTCTTGGCTCCTCTGCTTGAAACTCTAAATTCATTTTATTTATCATTTTTAAAATATACGAAAGAAAATGAAAATAAATTTTATTTTTATCATTCATATCTAAGAATATTTCATGGGCCATGCCTGCACCTGCATCTTTGTCTAATTCAAATGATAGAAAATAATGGAAGAGCGCATTCCATTGCTCTAAAATTCTATTGACTACTTGTTCTAATGAAAGCCACCTGGTGGAAGAAGTTTTTAAAATCTTATGAGATTTTATATTAAAATAATCTTGGAACTCTTTGAAATCATTTTGTCTCTTGCAACTATGGGAAAAATGATAATAAATATTCCTTGCTAGTGCTTCTATTTTCTCCGGCAGTTTTTTCGAAGCAGCACTTGAGCACAGGTGCAACGAATGGCAAGTGCATCCAATGACGAAGATGTTCGGAAGTATCTTTTGGAACAAAGCTTTCACTCCGTTTTTATTTCCCATCATGACTGATGCATTATCAGCAGCGAAGCCAATTATGTTATTGATCGGTATGTCCTTCAATTTAAAATATCCTGTTATGGCATCGAAGATTGATTGTGCCGTTGAGCTTTGAAGCTCAATTAACCCGAAAAAACGGTCGGCAACTTTTTGTCGTATATAATCGAAGTACCTCACTACAAGAACAAGACATTTTTTGCAGCTGGTGTCTGTTGTTTCATCTATTATTAAGGAAAACTTTTGATTTTTTTAAATGTTTACTATCGAGCTTTCGCCTTCGGATAAAATAACTGTGTTAGTTGTTTCCACAGCATTGGTTTTTCCACATTTCAAACCCTTAGCTATTTCCGAGTCGGTAGCTATAGATTGAACCAAAAATATGAGCGGAGTTATTAAAATAAAAGGAAGATTATTTTCTATGAGAAACATAATTATTCTTAGCTCAGCCGTCTTTACTTTGTTTATTTTTTCATTACGATTACGGAGATGTTCTTCTTGTTGTTTTGAAAATAGAGGGGGCTGCTTTTTGAGCGATTTGATTGATTGTTTGTGATAATCGGAGTTGCTATGTCTTTCAATATGTTTAATATTATTGGAAAGCACCTTATTGCACCACTTACAAAACGGTTTTTCCATACCACTACTAATCATTTCCAACCTGTGTGAACTTGGCACCCGAGTTTCGAAAAACTTACTTTTTTTTTGTTTCTGGTAGGTTTTGGATTGTAGTAGATTGTAGTAAAAAAATTTTTGTTTGTAGTAAAGTAGAAGTCAGAAAAAATTTCGGTCAAAAAAAACGTCAGCACCCCAAATGCGAAAATTCAAAATTTTTTAATTGAATTTGAAAGAAAAGGGTTTGTAGAGGTTTGTAGTGAATTTTTTTTTTTTTTTTTTGTAGTAGAAGAAATATTTTTTTTTTTTTTCAAAAAATTTTTTTTTTCCCAGAACAAATTTTTTTTGTTGCTGGCTATTGGACTACTACAAACAATGAAAACCACTTAAAATCACTTAAATATGTTCCTAGAGGTTTGTAGTACAAACATTTTCGTTTGTAGTAGAACCAAAAAATAGTTACAGCTCATTAATTAGACCATATCATTCATATGCAACTTTTTTCAAAATTTTCACTCTTTCGCTGGCTATTCGACTACTACAAACGATTAAACCACTTAAAATCACTTAAATATGTTCCTAGAGGTTTGTAGTACAAACATTTTCGTTTGTAGTAGAACCAAAAAATAGTTACAGCTCATTAATTAGACCATATCATTCATATGCAACTTTTTTCAAAATTTTCACTCTTTCGCTGGCTATTCGACTACTACAAACGATTAAACCACTTAAAATCACTTAAATATGTTCCTAGAGGTTTGTAGTACAAACATTTTCGTTTGTAGTAGAACCAAAAAATAGTTACAGCTCATTAATTAGACCATATCATTCATATGCAACTTTTTTCAAAATTTTCACTCTTTCGCGGTGCACCGCTACGAATCCATTCCTGTATCCAATAGTTGATGAAATTTGCATCGTGTTTCTCGGAAACCATTTGAAATAATGGCAAAATCTTTCCACGATAGCCGCAAACAGCCTGGTACAGAAATACCACCCTCTTTAATCCATCCGGCGCGGCGACTCCATTTGACGAGCTATACCTCCTGTTGCGTCGATGCTTATGCTGCAAAGGAAGAGATTTAGTAGTTATGGACAGAAGTGATTATGAAATCAAAATGGGTGAAATAACATCTGCACAAAATTTTAAAGAACTTAAGAAATCCCCACTGCCTGGTATGATTAAAGGAACAACAGCACTCTTAAAAGAAATTTTACGTGTTTTTGGCCCGAAAGTGAAGTGGAAATTAATGATTTCGAATCCTTCGATCCCGAAGTTATATGGGTTACCAAAAACTCATAAGCCAACACTGAAAATGCGACCAATCATTTCAAATATTGATGCCCCCACTGAGAAAATTGCAAAATGGTTATTGTCTGAGCTCAAAAAATATGAACAAATGAAGAGCAGAAGCGTAATCAACACCTCTGAATTTGTAGACAAAGTTCAAAATATTAAGCTGAGAGACAATGAAGTTCTTGTTTCATTTGACGTAGTGGCATTATTTCCGAGTATTCCAATCAAAGAGACTTTAGGTTTTTTCAAAAAATGGCTCAATGAACGAGAAGACAACGAAGAAAAGAAAAAGATTTACCATGATGCTGCAAGTTTATGTATGGAATATAATTGTTGCCAGTTCTTAAATAAGTTCTATCAGATAACTGAAGGTACAACAATGGGAAATTCATTATCTCCGTTCTTGGCGAATATGTTTATGTCTACATTCGAGAACACCATCGAAGAAGAAGGAATGATGCCAACAGTGTGGTACAGATATGTGGATGATATTTTTTCGTGCATGGATCCGAACAAAGTTCCATCATTCTTGGAATTTTTGAATTCAAAATGGCCAACTCTAAAATTCACTGTAGAGATTGAAAAAGATGGAAAATTGCCGTTTTTGGACCTGCTCATCACGAGAAACAGCGAAAACAAGTTGGATTTTTCAATTTATAGAAAACCTACAAATATCCCAAGGTATATACCAAAGGATTCTTTTTGTCCTATCCAATATAAAAGAGCAGCGTTCAAAAGTATGGTTTTTAGGTTATGCACAGTTCCGATGAATGCAAATAATTACATGGAGGAGCTAAAATACATAAAATATGTGGCTGAGCTTAATGGCTACGAAAGTGATATGATCACAAAAAAGGTTGAAAAGCAATGCAAAACCTTAAGAAGAACGAGTTTAACCACGTTAAAAACAACAAAAGAAAACGAAGGAAAGAAACGATTAAAGCTGCAATATGCGCCGATAATAACCGACAAATTAAAAAAGGTATTCAAAAAACAAAATATCGACCTTATATTTGCTTCGAATGGAAAACTTAAAAATAAACTAGGATCCACGAAAGATAAAACGGATAACAATAAGAAACCAGGGATTTATGAAATAACATGCAACGACTGTGAGCAGAAATACTACGGACAAACAAAAAGGAACATAGAAACTAGATTTGGTGAACATCTAGCAAATATTAAGTATAACAGACCAAACAAATCAGCTGTGGCGTTACATATGCTAGAGAATAGTCATAGCACAACAAAAGACAATTTGAAGCTTATCAAGCATGTGAGAGAAGAATGGTCACTAGACGCGTACGAAAGTATTTACATGCACAAAAACAAAAACATAATGATGAACACGATGGAAGCTCCAATTAAGTCGTCTCTTTTCAACTTGCTAACTTAATGTATTTTTGTTCAAATGGTAAATGTTAGATAAACAAAGAGACTAATTGTTTTCTGTTTCATTTTTGTGCAAAGTAATAGCAATAATTGTACTATGTTTGTATGTATGTAGTCAGAAGTAATTGATGTAAGTTTTAGTCATAATAAAGAACAGCTGAAGATGGCATTTATCATGCCGTAATGCATACTAAATAATGCGTTTTAATTGAATCTTTGATAAGAAAAGTTAAAAGGCATTCTATATAAGTGAAGTCAATAAGGAGTGGACTGATTGTTAATAGTGGTCCATAATATTGTCTATTGATAGACATTCGCCAACATCCCCCAATACGTCAAACATAATTTATTAGTTTTTATGGTTATCTATCTCATTAGTCGGCGCCGAAATCGAATTTTCACACAGTCACTACCGATTGCCAATATTTATTTGTAGATCAAGATAGACATTTCTTCTCAAGTCAACTGTGTAATCGACAATTTGACAGAAATCACCTCACGGTGACAGAACTTTTTAAATCGGTTCAGTAGCTTCAAGGTTGCCGTTTACGTTGCCGTTTCCGTAGGAATATTGGGATAACAAATACAGCCCATGTCCTTCTTCAGGCTCAAAACTATCTCTGCGTCAAAATTCATACAAATCGGTTCAATAGTTTGGGTGGTAGATGGTAATGGTAACAAAGAAGAACAGACAAACGGAGTTAATTTCGGATCTATAATGTAAGTAAGTACTTCCGTTCCCATGGGAAAATGGGGATAAATTAAAGCTTATGTTACTTTGAGATAGTGTAGCATATTAACCGGGAAATAGTTCTTGAAATCAGTTCAGTAGTTTCTTGCTTCCCGTTTACGTTTGCGTTCTTGTAGGAATACAGGGATAACATAAATAGCCTATGTCTATCTTCAGGCTCAAGACTATATCTCTGTACCAAAATGTTATATATATAGGTTTGAAAGTCTGGGCGGTTTTTGATAACAAATAAAAATGCAGCCAGATTTCATTTCAGACACATAACATTAGTAAAGACTCCCATTCCCGTGGGAATATGGTGACCGTTCCCGTATGAATATGGGGATGAATTAATGTTTATGTTACTCGGGGATAGTGTAGCATTCTAACGGTGGAAGAATTTTCGAAATCGGTGTTGTAGTTTCTAAGTTCCCGCATACGTTCCCGTTCCCGTGGGAATATAGGGATAAAATATATAGCCTTTGTGCTTCCTCAAGTTCTGAACAATCTTTGTACAAAATTTCATTTAAATCGGTTTATTAGTTTGGGCGGTAGATGGTAACAAAGAACGACGGACAGCCAGAGCTTCTTTCACACTTATTATATTAGTAAGGACTCCCGTTCCCGTAAGAATATGTGCATGAATTAAAGTTTATCTTACTCAGGGATAGCGTAGCATTCTAACGGTGGAAAATTTTTGAAATCGGTGTTGTAGTTTATAAGTTCCCGTATACGTTCCCGTTCCCGTGGGAATATAGGGATAAAATATATAGCCTATGTCCTTCCTCAGGTTCTGAACAATCTTTGTACAAAAATTAATTTTAATCTGTTCATTAGTTTGAGCGGGAGAAGGTATCATAGAAAGGTGCATAGACAGAGTGACTTTCGCATTTATAATATTAGTTAGGATTTCTTATGGAATCTTGTGTTTGCCTAGGATTCAGGTCAATTAAGCGGGTAACGCAACTAAGCGGGGGGTATGTATCCGGGGATTACTGTATAAGGCATTTCAAAAAACTGTGTTTTATGAAATGAAAGATATTTTTATGATCTTTCATATGATACCTAAATCATGGTCCTATACTTTTCGAGATAAACGTAAATATTTGCAGAAATGTCAGATTTTTCCCATTTCCGGCGCTCAACTTCAAGTCTAATTATCTCAAAATCACCAATACCGAATTCAAAAAATTTTGACAGACTGATTGGGCTGAACGTAAGCTTTCATTTGGTACTAGTCTCATAGGCTCCATAGAAATATGCACCATCTCCTTCGATATGTAACCTATATGATATGGGCCTTAGAAATGCGTCGTGCCCACTGGGTCCATACGCACTACAAGGGGAATTAATCCAAATTACAATATTCGGGAGCGGAGGGGAGTTGACTATAAAAGTCGAATAAGCGGCAGGTTTGGTACTTTTAAATGACCTTAGAAATGAGGTGTGCCACTGGGTCCATCCTCAATGTAAGGCCAATTAAGCCAAGTCGCTAGGGCGGTAGATTTGAAAACAAAATACCCTAATAAATGATAATGCTGCCATGCAAGCTGCTCAACAAGCAACCACATACTTGACTTAAGCCTTGCAGAAAAAAAGGTCATGATAAAGAAATTGTAAAGCCCCAGGCCCATAGAACGCGTTGCGTGGTGGGAGCGGTGCGGCAACTGATGCGGTGGGGTTTACCGCAAGCAACTGATTGGGGTGACCCAATGAATGCGGCGTGGTGTTTTAACTAAAATTATTTTTAAATAGTCAACACAGACGTCAAATGAACTAGGGATGAGTCGATAATTCACTTAAACTAGAGGTGGGTGAGATTTTCACTGGTACATGGATTATAATTTCTTGAATGCTTCAAATACATCATTTTCACTTAGGATTGAATCCTGTTTCAGATCGAATTAGTGTCAGTTAATATCTTTTTAAGATACGTTGAAAACCTAAAAGCAAAGTTTTTGACTTTAGCAACCAAATTTTGTTTTAAGGTTGTTTACGAAACAATGTTGCCTTTGCAACTCCACTGGGTTTACGATTCGCCTTTTCTGATTTGAAAAAGTTGTTCGTGAAACTGTGAATATATGTGGCGATACCAGCGTTTTCGAATACTTTGCTTAGTACTGGATTGAAAAAAAAAAAAAAACTCAACTTGAGTAGTTTACTATCTCTATTTATCACAGGAAAAAGAAGGGTGTCTTTACTTTGAATAAATAATTTATAGTGTTGAAAACAGTATAGTTTCGCTGTTTACAAAAGTTTGTAATGGTAAAATGAGAATAGCGCACCATAGATTTTGAAATATTTTTTTGAACTGAAATACTTTACCAGCTTCTGGCTTGAAAAAAAAAAACACTATAAAGCTACGCCGCGCCGCTGACGTTGTATTTTTGCTGTTGTCACAATACTTCATCATGTTTGTGTGGTAACTTACATATTCATGATAAAAATTAAATTTTGTATGTGAAACAGTTGCCGTCACAACAACAAAATCACTTCGGCTTGGGAAATCTCTAAATAGCCTAGTCTTTTACGAAAAGTAATGAACCGTTCCAAATAGTTTTTGTTTGACGCCTCTCCATTTGTGCACTTTTTGTTTTTAGAAAAATCAATTTTATTAATATTATTGTATTCTTACACTCATTTGTTGTAGAATGAAAAGAAAGAGTCAAACACAAATTAATTTATATCACTTAAAAAAATATGTGTACGAAGTGAAGAGAAAAGATTTGTTATATAGCATTTGCTTATGGTGAACACATTTAGAACATAAAATAGCTTCTATTCTGTCACTTATTTGCTATTGGTTTCATCATGAGCGACTTGAAAACATCTCGCTACTTACCTCGTTTCCACTTAGAATTCATTCACTCTTCAATTCGAATTAGTGCTAGTGTATACCAACATCGAATTCAAAAATTCGATACTGCTTTGGTAGCTGGATCGATTCAAAAGGCTGTGTGTATACCTAGATCGAGTAATCGGTTAATCGAGTGTGATTGTGTGTGCTGCTTTTATTTTAAGTGTATCAGAGAAAACTTCGCACACACACACTTACATGCATATTCGATTCCATTTGAAGTCGATTAGCCGATTCGGTGTGGTAAGTAGAAACCCGCATCGAAATCTCAATCATAGTCCGATTCGATTACCCGATCCTAAGTGGAAACGAGGTAACTGAAATCATGAGGTTCTAGAAAAATTTATGTGAAAATTTGTTAGTATTTAGGAACTGTTACGAAAACCACGTTTTTGTCCCAGTACGAATAGACTATAAGCCTAAAAAGTGCATGTCAGAGTTCATATATTCACATATTACATATAGAAAAACATTGTATTTCTTAGGCAAATTATAAATAATTATTTTGTAGCGTAAATATTGGCACTTGACTTCAAAGAATTAATTTTATTGCAACAAATGAAGCATAAGCTTTTTGAATTGTGACTACAGTAAAATACAACAAAAAAAAAACGTAGTTTAATACTTTTTTTGCTGCTGTCAAACTTTAAAATACTTTTGTTTCATTATTTTCAAAAAGAAAATCGATTGATATGGCTTAGCTAACATATTTTCAACATTTAAAATAGTTTGACAATAAAATCTGATTGAAAATGCTACTTAAACTGTTATTTTAGCAGCAGTAGCAACCACAGCTGAGTCACATCTCTGAGGTATCAGTTGGTCCTATCTCATCACTAGCAACAAGAGAACTTCAAATTGACAGCAAATGTCACCGTGTGAGAGCCGCGGCAAAGTAGATAGTTGCTTTGTTAGGAAAGTTCCTTTGTTTCACGAACAACTTTTTCTAATCGGATTCGTATCGTAAAACCAGTGGAACGGATAACTTTATAGCTTTTTGCAAAGGCAACATTGTTTCGTAGGCAAGCTTAAAACAAATTTTGGTTGCTTAAGTCAAAAACTTTGTTGTGTAGTTTTTAACGTATCATAAAAAGGTATAACTTGACTTAAGTTCGTTCTGAAACAGGTTTCAATCCTAAGTGGAAATGAGGTATTTGAAGCATTCAAGAAAATATTATCCATGTACCAGTGAAAACCTCACCCACCTCTGGTTTTAGTGAGTTATCGACTAACCCCTAGTTCGTTTGACGTCTTTGTTGCCTATTGAAAAATAATTTTAGCAAATGAACAATTGTCAAAACACCGCGCCGGCGCCGCATTCATTGGGTACCCCTATTGGCCCCGGCCCATAGAACGCGTTGCGCGCGTGCGACACCGCTTCCAACTGACAGCTCGGTTAAATACACACGATCTTATGAGAGGTGACCCATAAGCACCGCGCGCAACGCGCCGAACGCGCCGAGTAGCCCAACTTGCTACTTTGCCGCGGCTCTCACGCGGTGACAGAAGAGAGACATGCGCAGTCACAACCAATTTGAAGTTTTCTCTTATATGGAAAAAGTGACGATGGGAGCGTTCAAGAACCTATCGGATAGCCTATCTCGGATAGCCGTATCTTAGATACCTTTTTGAACGATCGACAACAGACAACAGCTGTGAAATATTAAAATTCGACTTTTGAAAACAGAAAAACATTCAAAATATCATTGCTAGACGATTATAACTTACTTTTTTCGACTTCCCAAACGTAAACAACAACAGCAAGCTCTCCGGATACGATTCTTGAACGCCCCCATTTTGACTAAATTTATCTGTCAAAACACCGCAACGGATTCTATGGGTCGCCCCTATCAGTTGCGCGCGGCAAAACCCACCGCATCAGTTGCCGCGCCGCTTCTACCGCACGCAACGCGTTCTATGGGTCGGGGCCTTATCAGTTGCGTGCGGCGAACCCCACCGTATCAGTTGCCTTGCCGCTTCCACCGCACGCAACGCGTTCTATGGGCCGGGGCCTTTAGAAAAGAAAAACTACGGCAGCAGCTGGCACAAAATAAGAAGGCGCATTAAACAAAAAATTAAACACGCCGCTGAGGAACATCGTCAAACAACTAAAATGCTCGAAGCGGAGTTAAAACTTAAAACTCAAAGAAAAGTCTACCTTTTATGAGTAAATAAAATACCATTTCAGACAAGCCTGCGCTTTTTTTATTTATGATTTTATTTGTTTTACTTATTAAAAAAATACTCAAATTCCAGCGCCCACATGCCTCATACAAAGTGGTATGTCAACCTGACAATTTTTGATTTTGAAGGGATAGTTGTGATTGGAAAAAAGCCTGAACTAACTGAATTTCAGTTAATCGTTGATTAAATGGAGCTTACCCAGAAATATTGACTGGTTTTATTTATATTAAAACTTTGTTGATTGGCTTAAGAATTACGTCTTTGCCTCACTTACTTTTACCAAATTTTGTTTCGTTTGAAAAAGAAAAACAATAGCATATGGACTTATATGCGACTAGATTGAACATAAGTTCTTAATCCAATTATATACTTGTGACCCACCTGGGAATTTTATTTCTGCGCCGCGGTATGCTATCTTTCGAACACTCATGTGGTTGTTAAGTGGGTATTCTTATACCCAGATGTTTTCCAGAAATTCTTTTGTATCCGACTTGAGGTCGTTATGTACCCTTTTAAAGTTTTTGATGTTAAAAAACGGTTAATCTCGATTTCTGGTAAAACTGCAAGTCTTATGAAAAAAGTTAAAAGGCAAAGTTGTAGGTAATAAAAAGATCTACAACTTTTGCATCGACACTTTTTTCACATAAATTTTATGGGAAAAATTCGAATAACCGCCTTAAGTAAGTTTGTTCGATTTAGATCACTACAAGGGTTGGGATAATGTCAACCAGGGAGCATAAGGCGTACCTCGTTATCATCAGTGAACTGAACTCTATTTTGAGGTCTACACCCAATATCTGGGTCATAGGTGTTCTCATTGTAACCGTGAGAAAATTTGGTTTCTTTAACAAAACAACTAAGTGTAACGTGACACAAGTTTTAAGCTCTTGAAATTCTCCACATTGATTTTTCTTCTTTTACGACTTGTGCCGTGCTGCTTCAAATATAACTTTATTTGTAAACATTCCTCGGGAGGTTCTTCTTATTCTTTGTCCTGGCATTCTTTTTGCGAAAGAGGGTTCACCTACGATATTCATTGAAGATGAAAAAACGAACTGGAGATTTGACTCTTTTTTTTCGTGAGGACGGTTGTAACGTGTTACAATTGTCCTTTCAAAAAAAGTTATAACTGTTATTTAGATTAAAAATTAGATTAGATTAGATTAACAAATGCTTAATTTTCCTTAAGGTCTTACAAAGATTATATGTATATATAATAATAAACTAACATTTTTAGAGCATGGCCTCAGCCGTCTGCCAGTTGACAACATAAACTTTAAAGTAAATTTCAAGTAATTTTTTAGTCTTAAAAAGTTTAAAAAAGTTCATCTATAATTTTTTTCCTGTATGAAAGAGCAAGCTTGACAAATTGAAACAGAACTTTCCAATCAGCTCCATTGAGAATGGTTATCATTTCATCTTCACTGAGTAAACTCTTCCCGAAAACACTCCTCATAGATTCCATTAAGATTGGGCATCTGCAAAGGAAGTGGTTTTCCCTTTCTCCTTGGTTGCACAGATTGCAGATTTCCGGGCATTCCACTCTGTGCGGTATAAAGTTGAGTGGCAGCAACTCCCCTCTTGTTTTTAAAATCAGTGACATGAGGTCGGATGAGTACTCTTCCTTGAAATAACTTCTTGTTGAAAGATTGTAATCGAGCATTGCGTAAATATATCTGCTTGTTGACTCTCTCGCTCTTGTAACGAATTCCTCTCTTTTCTTCACATCAACTGCACTTATTAGGTCATAAAGTTCAGCTTTCCATTGTTCTGGTCTATTTTCGTTTAAAGTAAGCTGACGGTTACAAAAAGCAGCTAAGTTACTCCAACTCTCGAACCAAGATGATTTTCTTCTTAAAATTACCATAGTTAATTTTTTGGGAAGCCTGTTCTCGTTCATGGTTAACGTCTTCAATATGTAGTCTACTTGCATTTTAAGTGTCGAAATGAATAGAGGACGAAGACCCGTCTCGAGCATGAGAATGTGATTTGGAGTACTGTTTGGAAGCCTCAAAGTTCTCTTTAAAAAATATCTCAAAAGATGTTCCACCTCACTGAATTTTTTGTGGCCCCATACTTGGTAACACATAACTGCTTCGCCGTTGTTTCAAAAATTCGAAACTTTGAATAGAAATTGACGTCTTTGTTGTACATAATGGACTTCCACGTTGCATTTAGTGCATTTTTTGATTTGGCCAGTTTCTCCACAATGTGGTTTCTCAGATTCAGATTTCTAGATATTTTAACTCCTAGGTTGTTATAGTCACTTACTACTTCGATTTCCTTACTATCAAATCTCCACTTTTCGTTGCGACACTTTGGGCCTCCACCGTTACGAAAAATCACAACCTTGGATTTACTGAGGTTAACCTGAAGTCTCCATTTGTTGCAGTATGCAGCTATTCTGTTTATCATCAACTGGAGACTTTCAGGCGTTTCAGCAAATATCACAATGTAATCGGCGAATTTTAAGGATTTCACTAGAAGATTTGCTGCAACTTTTGCTCCGCCCTGTAGATCGTCTTCCATGTCGTCTATGAAGAGTGCAAACAAAAGAGGGCTCAAGTTGCAACCTTGTCTTACTCCTATTTCCAATTCCATTACGTCGTTGTTGAATGATATTGCAGATGTTGTAGATTCATACAATTTATCCAAAATGCGTCCAAATTTTGTTGAAACACCCTTGTTATATAGTTTAAGCATCAGAGCTTATCTATCGATGGTGTCGAAGGCCGCTTTGAAATCTATGAAGAAGGCATACAAATTCTTTTTATCTTTAATGAAAATGTTCGCAATGGATGTGAGTGAGTAGATTTGATCTACGGTTGAGCAATTCTTGCGGAACCGGGCTTGAGACTCACCAAGGAGGTGATTTACTTGAACCCAACCGTAGAGTCGTTTGTAGAGAAGCCTTGTAAGAATTTTCATTGATGTGTTCAGCAAGGATATTCCTCTATAGTTTGCAGGATCAGTGCGGTCACCATTCTTGAACATCGGTGTGACGATGGAATCCTTAAAATAATTTTGTATGCATCCGTGTTCATAAGCCTGGTTAAGCGCTATAGTAAATTGTTCGATGAATGAAGGTGTGCTGAATTTGTAAAATTCCGGCGGTATTCCGTTGGATCCTGGAGCTTTGTTACATTTCAGTTCATCCAAAACTGCTTTTACCTCTGACATACAGAACGGGGCGTCCAAGTCGTCGTCCGCCTGAAAAGGGATAGCAAATTGGAAGCTCGTAGCAAACTTGTCCCTTGTGAGTTTTTTGAAATGCTCGCACAAATCCTTCAGCTCGATCGGTAGGCAGGGTCGCGGTGATTGACTGTCGTTGTTTATAAGGCGTACTTTGCTCCAAAACTGTGACGCGTTCCTGCAACTTGAAATATCGTGGGCAATGTTCTCGAAGTATGCTTGACGCTTAGTCTTAAGCAGCGCTTTTAATGTTTTGTTAGCGGACAAATATTCCCGCTTTAGAAAGAGATTTTAAGGGTACTTCCTTACAAGCTTTAACCAAGCAAATGATTTTTTTCTAGCTTGTGAGCAGTCTCTGTCAAATCATTTGTCACGAGGAGTAAAAACCCTGTTATTGTTCATCCTGCAAGATGTTGGAATCGATATTGAAGTGGTGTCATCAATTTCGGAGAGATGAAGGTTTGTATTGGATGGAAGTGCAAGCTTTAATGCAATGTTGGTGTCTAATGCTTCAGCATACGTATTTGCCATCGATTGTTTCCATTTGTATTTTGTAGCTTTTGTTGTGCAAACATCTACGCGTTGTGGGTTCATTGGTAGCTGAATTGAAACTTGAATAGGGAGATGGTCCGAGTAAATCCGTGATACAACTTCGAAGTCATTCATTAGGTTACACCAATCCCCATTCACCATAGCATAATCAATAACTGAGTTGCCCTGAGGACCGATAAAAGTGTAGTCACCATCAGCGTCTCGCTGGGTACTTCTATTGCAGATACCAAGACCAAACGAATTACAAAGATCAATAATTTTCTTTCCTTCGCGGTTTACAACAACATCTTTCGAATGACGGTGGTTCAAGTTCAAGGGTTTAAGTTCGCTTTCCATTGATCCTGTTCTGGCTTTGAAGTCCCCAATGAGCATTACGATTTTAAGATCTGCAGGGTACAAGTTGTCTTCAAACATGTCAAAATGTCTATCCCAGCTAGTGCGGTTTAGATATACAGGAACCAAGGATAAAGTATGGTAGATGGATTTGATTTTAATATACAGAAAGTCTTCGAGGTTCTTGAAAACGAATTCAACCGCTGTTGTATTTAGTTTGCAGCCCATCAGTATGCCTCCGCTAGCCCTTCCTTTTCTATTTATTTTAACTGCTGATTGCCACTTAGTGGTATGGTTCGGGAAATATGATTCAAAATAAGTGTTATGTTCTTCAGTTACATGAGTTTCAATTAATATAAAAATTTCATATTCATTAATAAAGTTTAAAAAATCTAAATTTTGTATCTTATTATTTAAACCTGCTTTATTATAACTTAATATTCTAACGTTAACTATATTTGAATTCTGGCAGACGGCATCTACCTTATTCTTTAAATTATTTTTTAAGTTGGAATGTGCTGAAGTGTTTACTCCTGAGTCCCAACCGCAGATTTGCATTGTGCTTCCAGCCGAAGATGTACTTTGCCCAACTGACGTTTCTTGATGATTGACGTTTAGTCTGACATCTCTTCGTGAATTTTGTTGAATTTGTAAACAGATTTGATGAAAAAAAGTTTTTTCCAGGTTGTTATCTTCAATTAATTTCTTAAAACCATCTACTTGATTGGTAACAAAACCTTGACTATCGGTCCATTCTACAATTATGTTATTTATGCTGAGTCTGTCGTCGCGAGGTGAAACTTTCATCCGAGATTGAGTGTTATGAATGTGTTTTCTCAGTTGTTAGAGTTTGTCGGATGGCTGGTAATAATATAATAATAATCCCGACTTACGGATGCTTCGGTTCCTTTCAGTCTTTTTGCATTCCTCAGAACCTTAAATGTATTATTTTTTTTTTTAATTCTGCCAGAGTTGTAACTGTGCCATTAGGTGAGCTTATCTCCCGTATTAGTAGGGGAGCCCAAGAGGGGATTTCGCGCGTTACTCGAGCGCGTCAGAAAATCATATGGGGAGAAACCTTGCACCATGTAATGTACTCCTACCATATATTAAACCTAAATGTTGGGGCGTTCGCTGAGAGCAGCCCGTCAGATTAGTAAAAAAAAGTCGATCATCGGAAATACTCGAGCGCGTCAGATTAAAAGATGGTAGGTTGATTACATCGAGAAGAGTGTATATTTCAATAATCTGACAATTTGAGCGGGGCCTTCGTAAGTAGGCGAGTCACAAAGATGTAAAAAAAAATCGATGTTTCGAAATACTCGAGCGCGATTATTTTTTTTTTTATTTTGAAGGTAATTTTATCAGGATTACGGAAAACATATAATCTGACATTTTGGTTGGGGCGATTGAGGTAAAATCGTCAGTGAAATGTATAATATATGATGGTTAATATCTCGGTTAATATTGATATTAGCAATTGGTCCATAAGACTTTTTTTGTAGAAAACTAAATTCTCTACAAGTTTGTAATTTACAATTTTTCTGTAGCTTTTGTTATTTACGAGATAACTGCGACAAAGCGTGAATTTTATGCAAAAATCTGGTTAAGTGGCCCGTACCACCTTCCCGGTATGAGTAACGACTTTGCCAAAAAGAACATTTTTGCAGAGCTTTCAATTTTGAGAAAAAAACATCTTCGGTTAAAGCGATCCCATGAAATGCCGCTGAGTTATAGAAATTTAAAAATAAAAAATCAGAGTTTCCGTGTATTTTCAATGGAAAATCTTCACACCTCTTGATCGAGCACTTAAAATTAATATTAAGGGCTCAAACTTTCAGGATTTTTTTTAAAAGTATTTTCAACAAAATTTCAATACAAAATTTTTAAATACATAATATGTGTACATATTTTTTGATTGCATCCAGTAACAAAAAATAGAAACAACAAAGAATTGTTACTTTAAAATTGTCAGACTAAGAGTACGCCCCCATATAATTGTCAGAATATCATCCTGGAGGACGAAGACATCAAGTTGATCACTCTGTATAAAAATCTGACGCGCTCGAGTATTTCAAGGTCACGTGTTTTTTTTTACATTTTTAAAAATCAGCCATGACTGATCGCCCCACTCAAATTGTCAGATTATTGAAATATACACTTTTTAGAGTACACTTAACATTCACTTTGAAAATCTGACACGCTCGAATAACTTTTTATTTTTTGTTTTTTTAACCTCTCTTTACGCCCATTTGCCCCCAGTAAATCGTCAGATTAATATAAATATAACCGTTATAAGAAAGACAAAGCGCGTATACTCTATGAAAATCTGACGCGCTCGAGTATTTCAATTTGACTGTTTTTTTTACATTTTTAAAAGCTCATACACGCCCATCGCCCCACTAAAATGAAAAACTGCCATACACTTTTTTTCGTTTTAGAACGTAAACTTCACAATCCAATAAGTCCCCATGACGCTTTAGTAACTGCAAATTTAGCGGCTCGGGCTCCCCTACTATATATCTTGGATAGTAATTATATCCTGCGACTCCGATAAAGTTTTGCAGATGTTTTCGGTTTCTATGAGTGGATCATTTGAGCCTTTTTTCAGTCGAAAAACTGAGTTGGCCGCATTAGCTGAGGTTTTTATCTGATTAATTTCATTTTGCAGAGAAATGCACTTTGTGTTTAAAGAAATCAGTGACTCCTTCAGTTTCTCATTTTCGGTTTCAATGATCTCATTGCGAAGTCCAACAATGTCTACCTTCGTAGAACGTTGCTAATTCGGGAGAGGTCTCACCAACTTTACGCTTATTTCAACTTCAATGTATATATATTAATTTAATTAAAGTGGCTACTATTGTTCTTGTAAATGACTATGTGATCTTTCAAATTGATTCAAATAGTGATAATAGTTTAAAATTGTAAAATCTATGAATCACACTTGCTTTTCGGTTTCCGGTTTGGTCACTTTAAGATGAAAAATAATTTTTAAACTTTTTATTTATTAAAGAAAATGAAAATTTGTTCAGAGCACTTTTGTATGTCTTTTGTATAACACTGGCCAGAGTTGCCAACATAATTATTAAAAATTATGTTTATGCAAATGCTTACTAGAATAAAATGAAGTTTAAAAATAATCAAATAAAATAATTAATCAAAAGTATTGTTTTGTTCTAAAAAAATATATTCAAAGACTCGCACACCAAAAATTTTTACTTTGTACACAAATTTAACCTTTGGAATAATATATTCGGCCAGCTCAGCACTTGACAATTGGACTTTTGTGGCTGCATTCAGCTTCAATAGCGAGGAATTCTACATTTAAAAACGAACAGATACGGACGTATTTTTCTTTTAAATATAAGTGTTACACCGTCTTGGGTACTTTGCATAAGGTGTAAAAAAAACACCTTATGCAAAGTACACTGTTTACATATACCAACATTTTTCATCACTTTCCTTCGTGAAAAACAGATTCTGAGTTCTGATCACATTCGCAGTGCAAAAGCATACACAAAAGATGCGCCTACTTATAAATTAGTAGCAAAAGAAACAAACCAAAAAACGGTACATATTAAGTCATTGCATTCTCCTATGTAATATACAACTTTTTCTAATTCTCGCAAAAAAAATCTAGATCGATGAAAAACGGCATTCCTAAAGTACCCAATTGGCGTTGAATCGATGCATAAAAATTAGGCACGACTGGGTGGCACGAACTTGCAATTGTGTACAATATCAAAGTCTCGAGGCTGAGTACCAGGTTTCACGCTCTTCATATTGTATTTTGTCGTACAGGGCTGCCAACTACAGGTTATTCCCTCTGGGAGTGGGGTCATTATCTCCACCTTTACCCAATCTTTTTCAAACCTCCTAGGACTAGGACTTTTTTAATATAACGTTTCGTCAGAATCGTGTAAGCTATTAACGAGAAACTCGGTAACGTTTCTGGACTTTTTCAAACAAGTTTTTTACATTATAAGAAAATTCTTTAAGGGGTTAGGGGTTGTCAGATTTTCAAAAAATCGATTTTCGATTTTTGTTTTTTGCATTTTCTTAAAGTATAGTATCTCAAAAATAATATAATAGAAAGTTTGAATTGAATCCGACAGATATCTTTTGAGTTATTCAGCTATATTTTCAGCTTTCATTACTGTACATAAATCGACTTTAAAACTTTAAATGTTTTTCTCAAAACTATGTTTTTTGAACTGATGACCACTGTAGCTTAAAAAACCCCTTCATAGGTTTGAATGAAACTTATATACAGTTTTAGAAAACATAAAAAGCTAGTGCCTGATTGAACGATGTTTTTTTTTTTTTTTTAAATTCGATTCCTTATTAACAATTAATTGTTGATCATGATGATTGATTTTCCCGAAAATCAGAAAAAAAATCCTGAGACCGCCGTTTTGTTAACTTTGAAAAAAAGAGATCCTTCGATCAGGCACTAGCCCTTTGTGTTTTCTAAAAACCGTATCAGCCATATTAATAAAAAACGCTTATTCCACTCTTATTCTACAGACGCGCTAATTCACAGAATGAGAGTTAGTCCATGGGTTAAAATTTCTCATTAATAAAAATTAGTTGTTCCCAGAATAGTTAACTTACGTTTACCTAAAGTTTCCTTTTTATAAATTTATTTTTGCTGCTTATTGATAAGCAACTTGAAGTATTTCTGGAGAAACAAATTTCAAGTGTATGGTTTTTACATTTCATTAATGTAAGATAGCGTGTTGGCCGGTTAAATTGCCGGAGAGATGCCAAGCAAATGCAATGCAAATGACCCAAACAGGTTTAGATTTGGTTTTACTTAAACAATAGAGTTTTTGTCGAGGAGTGGAAAAAGAAGCCCATCACACTAAAGAAGTCCTATTTGTGTTTCATTACATACATAATTTCTGCGTCGTTTTAGAAAAGTGATATGCCTCAACCGGGCAAAATCTTCCAGTGGATCGACGAAATTAAAAAAAGCGGATAGTACAATATCAAGTTCGACAACTATTGGAGTCCACCCACTTGCAAGGCAAATCACCAAACAATAAGCAAAAATCTAAACTGTTCACCTTCTGTGTGTTCACTTCATAATAATTAAACGAAAAATTGTTTTGTTACTTTTACCCACAACAGTTGGTTTTATTACTCTCACTTCTTATGAGTTTAGTAGTTTTAGTATAAATTTTAATTTCTTGTAACCATTATTATACTCCTGCGACCACTCTTTGTATAGAAAAGTATGCGTGAAGGAACTCCAGGTGCCTTGGCTATGTTCTTGTTAGGAGTACGACCAGTACTCAAACTCTGCTACAACAAGGCCTTCTTGCTTATTGGCGTTTTGAGGGCTAATTGATCAAAAGTGATAACTGGGCTCAGTTTTATCGTATTTATGACAAATACCAATTCCCTAAGACGAAAAATCAAATCGAAATGTAGATATCAAATAAAAAATGTAATCGGGAAATACATTTGATTTACCTTGGTCCACTATTGTTTTCAATGTACGTTAATGAACTTCCATCTTTATTTGATAATTGCTCTTCTCATATGTACGCAGATGACGTCCAATTGTATTTAAGCTGCCCCCTTGGGCTCATAGAGCATGGAGCTTTCTGTGTCAACAAAGATCTCGAAAAAATTCAAAGTTGGTCCGAAGTAAATGGTCTCATTTTAAACCCAAAAAAATCCAAATGCATTGTTATTTCAATAAAAAGTCTTGATCTTGTTTATTTTCCTCCAATCGTATTGAATAATTTCCCAATAAATTATGTAGAAACTGCAAATAATCTCGGCGTGACGTTTAACCGCGTTCTGACTTGGGATGACCATATAAACAAACTTGTTGGCAAAGTGAATGGAGTACTACGTACTTTATGGGTAACTCAAACTTTTACACCTTTTAAAACACGTTTGCTTCTTGCAAAGACTTTAATAATTCCGATATTGATATACGACTGTGAAATTTACTGTAATTGCAACTTTGCAAGCAAGCGAAAACTCAACGTCGCCTATAACAGTACCGTGCGTTCGTCTTTGGTCTTCGAAGATACGATAGATTATCTAATTTGCCTCAAGTGTTGTTGGGGATGCCCTTTGATAGCTACGTTGAGCTTCGAAGTTTAATTTTGCTCTCTGACATACTGATTACTCGCCAACCACAATTTTGTTTTAACAATATTACTATCGCGTCTTCGGTAAGATCTCGTCAGCTAATTCATCCTCAGCATTCGTGTTTAACATCTGAGCGTCTTTGGAATTCATAACCGCGTCATGTTAAAGAAACTCAAAATGCAACAAGAAGTAAAAAGGTCTAATAAAATAATTTCAAATAAATATATAAATGATCTTGCAATTGTAATTGGAATTTTTAATTTTTAAAATTTTTAAGTTTTTGCTCATAATTTCAAATTTTTAATAAATTTTTTGATTTTTTTCTCTATTTAGCTCTTTCTGTAAAATTAGCTTATAACTGCCTTAAAAGATATTGCATGTTATAGTTGTTAAGCAGTCAATAAATAAACTAAACTAAACTAAACCTTATTTGTAATGTCAATGAATTCACAGAAAATAAATAAAAAAAGAACTAAAGTCATTTGGCACATGTCCAAAAATGTTTTTCATTTTGTGTTTTGACACAATTCTTGGTTATTCCTTCGCTTCACCAACATTGTCGGTGGAATAACTTAATAGACGTCAGCTAACAAAAATTTTTCTTTATCAATGGCAATTTCCTTTTAGTCCATGGAATAAGGCTTAACCCTTCGCTACTTTGCGTTTATTAATACGGCTGTATAAGCTTCATTCAAATCTATCGAGCGGTTTTTGAGTTACAGTGGTCACCGCAAGGACCCATTTTTAAAACCTGTTAGATTTAGACCGCCATAACTTGTAAAATAGTAAATTTTTTTTTTGAAATTTTAGTGAAAGTAATGTTATAGTATGAAGAAATGATATATGTCCAATGTTTTTACTTTTGTGAAAAAAAACTTTTAAATAGTACAAAAAAATTATAAAAAAATATAATTTTTTGACGCTCCTGCCTACCCCTTACCCCTTAAGAAATAATTATTCAAATGAAATTTTATCGAAACCGTTTGAGCCGCTTTCGAGAAAAATAAGTGTTATCTTATAAGGGTTGTATGGTAGGTAACGTTATTTAAGGACCAAGAGACTCATTTCCAAAAACCTCTCTGAAGGCTGCCCCAAACATACTTTCTGCAAAATCGGTCAAGCGGTTCAGGCTGTAGATCCATATATACGGAAAAAAGGAAAGAATTCCGACACCCACTTTTTTGTATTACATATCTATCTAATGTGAATGTCACGTTCAATTGTTATCTCAGATTTTTTTCTGCACGATTGCAAAAGTTGCCTTATAGTAGGTACAATTAAAAATGTTCTCAACTGGGTTGCACGAACTTGCGATTGTATGCTAATCAAAATCTTAAGCTGATTACAAGGTTTTAGTATTCGCTCTTCGTCTTCATAATATACATATTTATTTATATCTTATGCAGGACACCCAGTATATGTATATTTAAAGAATCAATTAAAATTTGTGTAATAAGGCCTGTTACCGAAAATTTTACGCGTACACGAACTTTAAACTAATGAGTTAAAAACGTTGGAAATCGATTCCAAATACCGCGAGCAAAATTAAAAAAAGAAATGTAAACGATACGACAAGAATATAGATATTTATTCGCGAAACTGATTTGGGATGTCAACAATCCCGATTCCCGACGTGCGCGCAACTTCCTTGTCTAAAACGAAATGTCAAAATGACACAGGTTTGTTCGTGTTTCGGCAATCCAACAACACATACAGTGCTGTCTCCCGTAGCTCAGTCTGATGGGCGGGTTCGTTTTGATATTCCTTTTTAATCCGCTTTGATTAAAAGGGAATATCAAACAATTATAAATTTATCGCGATCTGAATTAAATGATTGGTGAGGAAAGTACAGAGGCGTACTTACTCACTTATAAAATGGGCGCCAGGAAACCTTTTTGAGTGGTGGTTTGCCTTAACCAGAAGCTGAAATGTTTCAGTAAGAAAGAAAGAAAGAAAAATAGGATAGTACTAATATAAATAAAACAATAAGAAATTCCTAGAGGGAAAATTTATTTGCTTAAGGGTGTCTGGGAAACCGTGGCCGAAGCCTGGATTAAAACCCAGAATCTTTTCAACAAAATATAAAAGTACAAGTAGTACAAATCCTTTTCAAGGTTGGCAGCAGGCCAAGTCTCGAAATAAAGGAAATGTATTAGAATCGAAAAATAGAAAAAAAAGAACAGATGTGTGTCGTTTGAACACAAGAAAGAATCAGTAAGGAAAGTTTCCGAAAGAAATAGTAATAGCAAGAAAGGAAAACGGTTGCGAGTCCCGCAATCTCGGGATATTAAAACGTTAGGTCAATGAAGGCCTAGCGGATGTAAATTTCGCCGCAAATAAAGCGACTCTAACTTTGTTCGAAAAACCCTTGGAAATGAAGGATTTCTCGAACAAAAAAATACGAAATAAAAGAAAGAAAATACTTAGCTATTCTGTCTGTCTGTTTTTCACTCCTCCTGTAGTCCTTAAGAAAATACCCTCTCTGTATTCCTCAATATCTCGATTTAGAAGATTCCCAACTGGAATGTCTCAAAATTCCCAACTGGAATTTTGCCTCAATCAATTTTGCCAAAAAAAACTCGCCAAACGAAAAATCTTTTATGTCGAAATCTTCGTAATAATTTTTCGCACGCTTTCTTCTGTCTTTTCACTTGCACAGCCAAAAGTCAAGAGAGCATCAAGATGGCGGGTTTTTCTCCTCCATCCGGCATCGGCCAAGCAGCCATCCTCGTCAGACCTTTAAGCGTGGTGTTGTTCGGTCTCACTTTTACTGCAGCATTCCGCCATTAGGCTGGGATGTGCAAGTGAGATGTCACGAATCAACTACCCGCGGTCCTTTGCGTTCAGGTGATGCGATCACCAGTAGCCGAGTGGACGAGTTCAACCCCGAAAGACTTACTCCGAAAAATTATTTTACTCGCGCAAAGTCCCCAGCCCAAACCGGCCAAACTAAAATAGAGAGAAGATATTTTCCAAGAGAACGAAGAACAAAAGATGCTAAGTCTAAAAGCTCGACGAATACTTTCCATAGACCTTCGTTCAGATAGTTAGAATAAAGAAAGGGGAATAAAAACGGAAACACGTCTTAGTGATTCTTTCTTGATGCTGACGATACTCAATTTAATTTTAATTGAAATTTACTAGAAAATTTAGGATGGTGTGAATATAGTTCACACATTGTTGGACATGGATCTCGATCTTCATGCCTTTCTCCTTTTTCAATGTTTGCGTAGGCCACCTGCCGTACGACTATTGTGGACCGACCGTCACACAAGAAAAGTGTCTTCTACTGTGCAATCTTTTGCATCGAGGAACAATGTGACCTGAAAATGGCATTTCGAAAGTTTTAGAAGAACAGGTCTCTGGCTGATGGACCAGGTTTCAACTGAACTCTTCTACTACTTCCGAGCAGCTATGAATAAAGTTTATTAGCGGGAGAAGAACGGTGGATAGAACTTGTTGTGGTAAATTTTACCGCAACAAATCCCACCCTCACCTCCTCGGAAGTGTGCTTACATTTCGTAAGAACTGTAACAAACTTCCAAAAGGTACCTAGGATTAAAAGGTGTGGGAAAAGGACTTTCCATCAGAAAAAAAACTAAACAATTCTCAATCACGTTTCTGTGAGTTATAAGATTACAAAAAAAAAAAAAACTACGTTAACATTAATCGTTTTCGGATGCATCGTTATACGGTTTTAAATCTTTGACGTGCCAAGTCCCGCGCTCTTTATTATTATTATCTTGAAGTACGTATGTCCAAGGTGACACACGTTTCTTAATCAAAAACGGACCGACAAACTTCGGTGCTAATTTGGCTGCATAGTAATTCGCGGCATCCGATAACGTGAAGTTCCTTCGCCAAACCATATCGCCGACGTGATATTGTATATCACGTCGTCGAAGGTTATACGCTTCTGCAGCTCTCTTCGATGCTGCCTTCAACTTTGTCTCGATATCTCTTCTTAGTTCCCGAAAACGTTCGGTGATCTCACCCAGATCTTGAACATCCTCGGAACTCTCTCCTACCGTTGGTGCTTCCTGACCCGAAGTCACCATGTCTCTCCCAAAATTGGCGTAGTAGGGTGAAACACCCAAAACCTCGTGTTGTGACGTGCGAATTGCACACGCCACCTTGCTTAGTTGTGAATCCCACACTCTATGGTTTTCAGCAACGTAAGCTCGTAATATTGTCTTAAGGATCTGGTTGATCCTTTCTGCAGGGTTAGCCTGCGGATGGTAATGCGCCGTGAAGCGTAGTTGGGACGCATATGCGTCACACAGCGTTTTGAGTTCCTTAGAACGGAACTGTGGACCATTGTCACAAATAGTGACTTTTGGTATACCAAAAAGCAGGAAAACATTGTCTTCCAGTTCCCTACAGATTGCTTTGGCCGTAGCCGACCTCAGCGCGAACAGCAGTGGAAACTTAGTAAAGTAATCCACTACCGTTAATATATAAATAAAACCCCTACTAGATTTTGGAAGTGGCCCTACTAGATCTATGCAAATCATCTCCCAAGGTGATTTGACTCCTACCCTTTCCTTCATCAAACCAGCTGGCTTCTCATTAATTGGCTTAACCTGTTGGCAAACTTTACAACTCCTAACATATTTTGTGATATCGGCCCTCATCTTTGGCCAGTAAAACTTCGCCGCAATTCTGGCAAACGTTTTCCTAACTCCCATGTGGCCCGCTAAAGGACCATCATGGTTCTCCTGTAAAATACCTAACCTCTCATTTTTCCCTATCACTCTCTTCCATTCCTGATTGCTTTCATGAACTACTATATGATTGGGCTTTACGAGTTTGAACAACTTGCCTTGTTCAACCCTCCAAGCCGGATACCTAAGTGGATTTGTATTGACTTCCGAAATCATTTTTAACACCCAAGGATCTAAAACCTCTTCCGAGATACCACCCAACTGCGGCACTCCCCGAGACAGCATATCCGGAACCACATGCTCTTTCCCCTTACGATGAATGATTTCGTAGTCGAACTGTTGTAACCTAATAGCCCATCTAGCTAACCTACCCTGCGGATCTTTCAAATTACTTAACCATATCAGTGAGTAATGATCAGTTACTACTGTAAACCTAACCCCCTCGAGATAAGGTCTCAATTTCTCAATAGCCCACAGTACCGCTAAACATTCCTTTTCTGTAGTGCTATAGTTACGCTCATTCCTATTCAAAGACCTACTAAGGTAACAGACAACCTTTTCCCCTTCCTCAAAGTTTTGGGATAAAACTGCACCGATCCCATAATCTGAAGAGTCTGTTTGTACGACAAATTGTCGCTTAAAATCTGGGCATGTGAGTATAGGTGCTGTCACCAAACACTCCTTTGCCTTCCTAAAGCTGTCCTCACATTCCGTTGTCCAACTAAACTTCCTATTTTTCTTTAGTAGGTCCGTTAAGGGCCTTAGCAACTCTGCGAAATTCGGTACGAAACGTCTGTACCATGAAACTGTCCCTATAAAGCTCCTAACCTCTTTAACATTCCTCGGTGCTGGAATCCTAACCATACTTTCTACTTTTTCTGGATCTACATGTAATCCGTTCTGATCTACTATATACCCTAAAAATTTCAAGGATGACATGCAAAAGTTGCACTTCTCCTTGCTAACCTTCAAACCTGCCTCACATAATCTTTTCAAAACCTCATTCAGAATTTCGAGATGTTTCTCAAAAGTTTCTGAAATGATGATAATGTCGTCTAAATAGACGAAAACGAATGGCTCTAAATCGGCACCCAAAACCGTGTCTATGAATCTCTGCCACGTCGCGGGCGAGTTGTGAAGGCCAAAAGGCATTCTCCTAAACTGGTAAAGACCCCTCCCCGGAACTGTAAAAGCAGTAAAGGGTTTCGATTCTGCCTCCATAGGTATCTGCCAGTAAGCTGACTTGATATCCAGTGAAGACAAGAACCTAGCACCTCGAAGCCTATCTAAAATTGAATTAATGTATGGGAGTGGGTACGCGTCCCTATCTGTATTCTTATTTAGCTTCCTATAATCTACGCAGAATCTATAGGAGCCATCTTTCTTTTTAACTAATATTATTGGAGATGACCAAGCACTAGTCGATCTCTCAATAACTCCTGCCTCTAACATTTCATTAAGTTCCCTATCTATATGTTCCTGCATTGCCGGGGAGACCGGATAATACCTTTATTTTATCGGCTCCGCCGACGTCCTAATCTTATGTTCGACTAAAGTCGTACACCCTAAGCCCTCAGGCATCTTCCTAAAAGATTCTTGAACTAATTTTTCTAATGTTTCTAATTCCCTAGCACTCAACTCAGATCGTTCTGTGATCGAACAGATCGAAGTTGAACTATCCTGTTCTGAAAAATTCCAGCTACGGGACCTCAAATCCGGGACAATACCCGACAGCGCCCAGAAATCTGCGCCGAGGATCACCGTATGTGGTAACGACGGAATGACTAAACAGTCAACTAGTATAGCCCTATCCTCAACTATAATTGGAAGAGAGATCGTCCCTAACACTTCGACTCCTGTTCCATCTGCCAAACACACGCAGTGAACAGTGTCCTTCCTACTGATTAGCCCTAAATTCTGCAGGATTTTCCATGCGTCCCTACCTATTATAGTTCGAGTAGCTCCTGAATCTAATAATCCTAAAAATCTCGAACCATAAATACTAACTGTTAAATAAGGTCTCCTATCACTACCGTTTGCCTCTAATGTGAACCCTAAATGAACCCTATCTGCCAGCTGGTCTCCAGCAGGCGACCCTCTCACTGTCTGCGGACTTCCCGCCCTGCTGGCGCAGGAGCCCGTTTCCCATTTCCCGAACACTTCCTACAATTTTGCCTAGTCACCCCCGCAGCCCCACAACCAAAACAACGCCTAGGAGCGGAACAACTACTTGCAAAATGGCCTGATCCATTGCAATTGAAACACCTAACCGAAGAATTTTGTCTACTTGAAGATGGGCCCTGACGAGTGATTTCGTTGTTCACCGCAACAACCGAAACCGAAGGATTATCGACACCTACGTATGCTAGATCTGGTTCTAGCAGAGTCCTACTACTCCTAACATTTGGTGGGGGAACATAAGCCTCAACATTTGCCCTAACAGCTTCTAAATTCCGACCTAACGCAACCAAATCAGACACACAGCTTGGCTTAGCCAACCCCAGTTGGGTTTGATAGAAAGGTGTCAAGTTCCTCTGGATCATTGACAACTTCCTATTTTCAGAAATTGGATCATTCAACCGACCGAACAAATTTTGCATCGTAGCAACGTACACGCCTATCGTTTCATCCTTCCCTTGTGTGCGGTGCCTAATCTCATCGAGGAGCTGATCATCATAGTTAGGAGGTAGAAACTCTAGTTTCAACTCCTTAACTAGTTCTGACCATGAATTAACAGAAATCCTAATCGCCCTAAACCAAATCAACGCTTTGCCTACAAAGAGCTCCACCGCTGCTCTAAAAAGATAAGCCTCCGAAATACCCCTTGCCTGTCTCATTTCCTCAACCCTTTCTAGAAATGAGTTCACTGAGGTGCCACAGCGCTCTCCAGTGAACTTCACTTCCCACTTCGCAATATTATGAAATTTCCATCTGCACTGTCCTGACTAACGATAGTAATTTCCCTAGCACTAATATCTTGAGGTGCAGCTGAATGCTGCTTTGCGACCTCACTACCCCTTTCTAAATCTTTATCCTGCACAGTTACTTCTTCTACTACGTCCTCATCATCATCCACATCTTCATCCTCATCCTCATCCCCATCCAAAATAGTCATCGCCATCACCACGTCATTCTTTAATTTCAATTTCACTTTCTCATCCTTCTCATTCTCAGGAATGCTCCTATCCAACCTACGCAGACACCATTCAACTTTACTCAAAATCTTAACATATTCCTTCGAAGTCTCCGACTTCGGAGGATTCTCTAACAATTTATTAATTTCTCCTAACTTCTTCTCTACTGCCGCTGAATCCTGTTCGAAAGTGAACGGATATGCGGGTGAAACAAAAGAATTCCTACGCTCTAACTTTATAGCTACCCTAAGCGCTTTGCGCATATCCTCCACAGTACCTACATTCAACCCTCTACATTCAACTTCATAAATGATTTCATCCTGAGATAATCTATTCACCTGACTTAACTCCATTTTATCAATATATAAAAACTACCTATCAGAATCTTGTAAAGGAACCAAAACAAAACGTAAAGAGAAGAGTAAAATAAAAAGTTGAAATAAATCAATCGACTCACAACTGTTTCAAAAACCTAGTACTCGTAGCAAGCTTTAAAAAAAAAATACAAAAATGAATTCTGGCAAATCTCGTTTGCACCAATATTGAAATCTCACAGCCAAAAAAAATAAACACTTGAAATAAAATTTAATAAAATATGGTAAAATACAATAACGCAGGCAACTTATACTCGAAAAATTAATTAAAAATTAAAAAAAATAAACCACACCAAAAGTATTAAAAAGTATTAATAATTCCAGTGACAGCCCTGATCTTTGGTTGCAATGAATTTATATACACAAACACTAACCAAACTAATTTTGCAAAAATGGCGACTATCGAAATTCGCGAAATGTCAAATCAAAAATCTATTAAATCTATTAAACACTTTATCCAAAAATATATATTTAAGTTGCAGCAACACCAACAAAAAATTCAAAACAAAAAACTCACAATTCAATCCTGGTACTATATATTCTTTGTGTCCTGACTGTCCACTGCCTTATTCCACAATGTGTGTTTTCCTCTTACAGATTCCAATCTCGAATCCTATGTTCCCAGGTCTCCCACTGGCGAACAAATTGTAACCTCTCACGCACTTTATCTATAAAAAACACAAAGTAAATATTTCCACAATCTAAAACTTCAATAGAGACTTCCCTAAATGCAGCACACAAGGGAAGGGTATAATATGTAGATATGTATGTACACACAATTATATCGAAAAAAAAATTCACGAGCAAGCCCCACGTTGGGCGCCAATTGTTACCGAAAATTTTACGCGTACACGAACTTTAAACTAATGAGTTAAAAACGTTGGAAATCGATTCCAAATACCGCGAGCAAAATTAAAAAAAGAAATGTAAACGATACGACAAGAATATAGATATTTATTCGCGAAACTGATTTGGGATGTCAACAATCCCGATTCCCGACGTGCACGCAACTTCCTTGTCTAAAACGAAATGTCAAAATGACACAGGTTTGTTCGTGTTTCGGCAATCCAACAACACATACAGTGCTGTCTCCCGTAGCTCAGTCTGATGGGCGGGTTCGTTTTGATATTCCTTTTTAATCCGCTTTGATTGAAAGGGAATATCAAACAATTATAAATTTATCGCGATCTGAATTAAATGATTGGTGAGGAAAGTACAGAGGCGTACTTACTCACTTATAAAATGGGCGCCAGGAAACCTTTTTGAGTGGTGGTTTGCCTTAACCAGAAGCTGAAATGTTTCAGTAAGAAAGAAAGAAAGAAAAATAGGATAGTACTAATATAAATAAAACAATAAGAAATTCCTAGAGGGAAAATTAAGAATTTTTTTATTTGCTTAAGGGTGTCTGGGAAACCGTGGCCGAAGCCTGGATTAAAACCCAGAATCTTTTCAACAAAATATAAAAGTACAAGTAGTACAAATCCTTTTCAAGGTTGGCAGCAGGCCAAGTCTCGAAATAAAGGAAATGTATTAGAATCGAAAAATAGAAAAAAAGAACAGATGTGTGTCGTTTGAACACAAGAAAGAATCAGTAAGGAAAGTTTCCGAAAGAAATAGTAATAGCAAGAAAGGAAAACGGTTGCGAGTCCCGCAATCTCGGGATATTAAAACGTTAGGTCAACGAAGGCCTAGCGGATGTAAATTTCGCCGCAAATAAAGCGACTCTAACTTTGTTCGAAAAACCCTTGGAAATGAAGGATTTCTCGAACAAAAAAATACGAAATAAAAGAAAGAAAATACTTAGCTATTCTGTCTGTCTGTTTTTCACTCCTCCTGTAGTCCTTAAGAAAATACCCTCTCTGTATTCCTCAATATCTCGATTTAGAAGATTCCCAACTGGAATGTCTCAAAATTCCCAACTGGAATTTTGCCTCAATCAATTTTGCCAAAAAAAACTCGCCAAACGAAAAATCTTTTATGTCGAAATCTTCGTAATAATTTTTCGCACGCTTTCTTCTGTCTTTTCACTTGCACAGCCAAAAGTCAAGAGAGCATCAAGATGGCGGGTTTTTCTCCTTCATCCGGCATCGGCCAAGCAGCCATCCTCGTCAGACCTTTAAGCGTGGTGTTGTTCGGTCTCACTTTTACTGCAGCATTCCGCCATTAGGCTGGGATGTGCAAGTGAGATGTCACGAATCAACTACCCGCGGTCCTTTGCGTTCAGGTGATGCGATCACCAGTAGCCGAGTGGACGAGTTCAACCCCGAAAGACTTACTACGAAAAATTATTTTACTCGCGCAAAGTCCCCAGCCCAAACCGGCCCAAACTAAAATAGAGAGAAGATATTTTCCAAGAGAACGAAGAACAAAAGATGCTAAGTCTAAAAGCTCGACGAATACTTTCCATAGACCTTCGTTCAGATAGTTAGAATAAAGAAAGGGGAATAAAAACGGAAACACGTCTTAGTGATTCTTTCTTGATGCTGACGATACTCAATTTAATTTTAATTGAAATTTACTAGAAAATTTAGGATGGTGTGAATATAGTTCACACATTGTTGGACATGGATCTCGATCTTCATGCCTTTCTCCTTTTTCAATGTTTGCGTAGGCCACCTGCCGTACGACTATTGTGGACCGACCGTCACACAAGAAAAGTGTCTTCTACTGTGCAATCTTTTGCATCGAGGAACAATGTGACCTGAAAATGACATTTCGAAAGTTTTAGAAGAACAGGTCTCTGGCTGATGGACCAGGTTTCAACTGAACTCTTCTACTACTTCCGAGCAGCTATGAATAAAGTTTATTAGCGGGAGAAGAACGGTGGATAGAACTTGTTGTGGTAAATTTTACCGCAACAGGCCGTCTTTAAAAACTCTAGTAGTCTATTGATTATGTCGTAAGAAAGAGCATATAAAGGAACTCGAAAAAGGGCGGGTTTTTATAGCATGTATCGATTAATGGGCTAATTTTAGAGAAAAAAACCGAAAGTGCTATTAAATTAGAGGGTGCAAATCGGAGATATGGGTTCTAAACCATATCTTCACTCGTTTTTCCAATGTACATATATCGAAAACGTAGCAAAATTCTAATGCAATTCCAAGGACGTTTTTTGTAGAGAGCAAATTTTTCCATTGAAATGCATCTTTTAAAAAATTATAAATAAAATGTTTTTATCCAAATAAATAAAATTCCCGACGAAAAAAAGTCAATTTTTTGCAGTTTTTGGGTTTTGTCAGATTTTTTAATGGCATTTCTTTCTGGTTGCAGATAGGTATAGACAATGCTCAATAAAAAAGGAAGTAAATAAAATTTTCTTTAAAATGCTATATCAGAGAACTTTCTGTGTTTGAATTTTACCGAAATATGGTCACTTGAACATAGACATTTATCGTCGTGTTTCATCCTTTTTTTTTAATTGACTGCATTTATTTATATTTTGTATATTTTGTTGAAAAATAGTTCTTTTAAGAGATGGAAAACTATTTTAAATAAATTTTTTTTTTTTAAACTTAACAATATAGGTGTTTAAGGCTGGTGCTATTGTAGCTCTTCAAAAACATTTTATTTACTTTCTTTTTTATGAAGCATTGCCTATACCTATCTGCAACCAGAAAGAAATGTCATTAAAAAAAACCGACAAAACTCAAAAACTTCCAAAAATTTACTTTTTTTTTGTCGGGAATTTTACTAATTTGGATAAAAAAAATTTTATTAATAATTTTTAAAAAGATGCATTTCAATGGGAAAATTTGCTCTCTACAAAAAACTTCCTTGGAATTGCATAAAAATTTTGCTTCGTTTTCGAGATACATTGAAAAAACGAGTGAAGATGGTTTAGATCCCATATATCGATTTGCACCCTCTAATTTAATAGCACTTTTGGTTTTTTTCTCTAAAATTAGCCCTTTAATCGATTCATGCAATAAAAACCCGCCCTTTTGCGAGTTCCTTAAGAAATGACATAATCAATACAATATAGTCTGTAAAACAAAGCTGCAACTTAAGCCAATGCTCTGCCAATGTGTGAACCAAAAACTGTTCAAGAACACTTGTACATTTTTTGTGACTTCAAACCTTGTATTTATTTTTAGATTTATTAGTGACATTTAACTGTTTTTCTAGAATCTATCATTGATTTGTTGCAGGCATTCTATGTATTACACACATACTTATAAATAGTATATAATACAGATACACTGCAAAATTAACGTTAAAAAAAAATTAAGACTAACGCATCGTCGCGTCGGTCGCGTCCGTCGCAACATCCGAAACGAGACACAACTTTTTGTTTGAGCGGGAACTCAGAAGCTTTTTACAGTTTTTTCATCAGTTTTCTCTTCTCCCCTTTACTCCCTCTAAACTGGTAAGCAAATTAATGGAGAAAAAGATTAGATAAACAATGAAGAGCGAAATATGTTATTTACTCTCAAGTCGCAACACATGCTCAACATATCGTCCAAACCAGCGACTGCTGTGGATGTCTGCTGTGTGCTGTTCCATATTCCATTCCATAATCAACGTATATGTATAAATGTATATATAGTCAGGAATGGAAATCCGAGTTAGCATTATGATACGGCACCGATAACATCCACTTTCTACTTTTTGAGTGGACTGTGGAGTGGAGTCGATGTGTATTGTTATTGTCGACTCATCGCCCGACAGAAAAGAAGAGTAAAAATGAAACGATAAATGCAGAGAACAGAGTAGTCGGCAGTTGGCTGAACGACTTTAAAGGGGAAGTAACCGCTATATTTTTGGTTTTCAAAACAATTTTATTTCTGTATTGAATTCTAAAATTGAAAATGGAAGGTCGTGATTATAAGTACTCTGTGTTAAAATTGATAGAACTAGTTAAAGTAAGACCAGTTTTGTGGGATAGTACTCGAGTGGAATATAGAAGCTATAAAAATAAAGACAAAGCATGGCAAGAAGTCTTTCAAGAGATCGATGAAGATTATCTTTCTATGGGCGATAAAGACCGATCGATAACAGGTAAGAAACTGTTTTCTTTTTCTACTATTGCTAAGCAAGCAGATGTGTGTTCAACGTACATGCCTGTATTTTTTTTTTCATACTTATGCGTTTTTCACTTGCTTATGCTCTTAAGTGCTCATTGTGAAATGTGTATCTGCTAAAGCGCTATTTTACGGTGTTATTAATAATTAATTGAGTGCAACTTCTTCGAATTCCTCTTTGAATATACAATTCTCGTGTTGCAAGAGCTATTAGACGTTAATACTTTATACCTAATTTTGAAATAAAAAAGTTATTATAGAACCATGAATGAAAGAATAATAAGATTACGACACGCGCATGTCTTGCTTTTTCGACATTTAGCTGTGACGTATGGGGAGACAAAAAAAGTGGGAATCCAATAGAAAGATACGGCCAATATTTGTTTTTCAAAAGTTTGAATTCAAAAATACAATATGCGTTGTGCTGTGTGCGGGTGCAATAACAACAATAACAAAAACGATCCAAACAAAAAGGATTACGTATCGTTCTTTAGGTTTCTAAATAATTCTGTTATACTTAAAAAGTGGATTCATTTCTGTAAGCGGAAAGACCAATTTAACCCGAAGACAGGAATGATTTGCAGTGAGCATTTTGGATCAGATGACTTCGAAAGGAACCTCCAGTATGAAATGGGTAACTACACAGAAACACTCATAGTTTTTAGAGGTGCTAACATTTTTTTAGGGTCTGTGAGTTTTAGACGGCTCATACTAATACCTGGTTCTTTCCCTTCATTTAAACCACTGGAAACATGGATGTATATATTGGGAAACAGAAAAAAAAGGATTGAAGCAAGAGAAGATAAGAGGATTGTAGATGCCTTGTAACAGGAAGAGGAAGTTCCTCCATGTATATCGAATGAAGACTGCTGCAATGATATACAAATCAGTTCATGTCAGAACTGCGACGTTCTACAAATTCAGATTGGAGAGCATGTAGCAAAAATTTATGTAGGAATTGGGCACGAGTACGATAACTTTGGCGACAAAAAATAATAACGGTTTTTGGTGGAGGGGTTCAATACAAGCATTTTTTCTATGGGAGGGGGGGGGGGTCTATCTCCCCCCGTTTAGGCAGTAGGGGCAATTTTATAAAAATTGACTTAAAATCTAAAAAAAAATATTGTAGAACAACGGGAAAACTTACAGATACAATTTATACTTTTTATGAAAGCCAGAAACTTGCACTTTATAATAAATTTTAAATGAAGTGGTTTTAATTTATAGTTTTTGAAATAACTGACTTCAAAGTCAAAATTTAAAAAATCACTTTGAGTACTATGTTTCTCGTGATTACAAATGCCAATAAAAAAAAATTAGATGTAGTTAGTTGCTTTAATAAATTTTTTATCAAACGATACTAATTACTTTTTTTTATGTCTTATAGTTTTTGAGATAATTGAAAAATAGTAAAACTATTGAAGTATGAATTATTTTCAAAAAATTATGGAAATACGTACGAATTTACAATAATGTTAGGAAATAGACTAGTGAAAGTATAAAAATTCATAAGACAGGTACTTATGTGCAATTAATTTCCGTATGCAACAACTTTCCGCATGGCCCGCTTCGCGGGGGCTCATTATTTTAACCCTTTTTCCGCAGGGTTAAGCTGCTTATGCTTAATATGAAAATAGCAATTAATTTCCGTATGCAACAGCTTTCCGCATGGCCCGCTTCGCGGGGCTCATTATTTTAACCCTTTTTCCGCAGGGTTAAGCTGCTCATAAGCTTTGGGGTGCAAATTTTTTATATGAAAAGTTTCTTTTAAAATTAGAAAATTTTTTGATTTTAAAAAAGAAATATAGTTTTACTATTTTTCAATTATCTCAGAAACTATAAGACATAGAAAAAAGTAATTTATATCGTTTGATAAAAAATTTATTGAAGCAACTAACTAAATCAAAATTTTTTTTATTGGCATTTGTAATCACGAGAAACATAATACTCAAAGTGATTTTTTAAAATTTTTTTTTCGTAAATTTTGACTTTGAAGTCAGTTATTTCAAAAACTATTAATTGAAACCACTTCATTTAAAATTTATTATAAAGTGCAAGTTTCTGGCTTTCATAAAAAGTATAAATTGTATCTGTAAGTTTTCCCGTTGTTCTACAATATTTTTTTTTAGATTTTAAGTCAATTTTTATAAAATTACCCCTACCGCCTAAACGGGGGGAGATAGACCCCCCCTCCCATAGTAAAAAAGGCTTGTATTGAACCCCTCTATCATAGGTGGACTGATGAAGCCATCCGAAGAATTAATGTCACGCATGAACGAATTGGAAGCTATATTTACATCTTTCATCGGTGAAGATTTGGTCACATGCACGAACTATCTCCAAATATTAAAAGACTAGCTGTGCCCGCGACTTCGTCCGCGTGGAATAGTGACTTTCAGCAGCATTCTTAACTTTTTAAGGCTAGAAGTTTTATTTCAACTTCTAGCCTTAAAAATTGCGGTATTTCCAAAAGAAACATTCAACCCTTATTTCAACACCTTATAGCCCTGTTAAAAATACTTTTGAGACCGTAGTTTTTGAATTCCCATTTCCGTTCCCGTGGGAATATAAGGATAGATATACAGTCAAACCTGGATAAGCGAGAGTTCAAGGGAGCACAATCTCATTCTCGCTTATAGAGGTTTCTCACTAACCCGAGTTTCTCGCTAATTAAGGTACATGGGTAGCGTTTCTCACTTACAGAGGTACGCATCAATATCAAATCAAGTAACAGCAAGAACGAATGTAGTAAATATGTAATAATGATAAAATTACATAAACACAGGGACACATGTCCATTCGAAAAGAATGCGATAAAATAACAAAAAATTTTTAGTTCCACGAAATAGAATGGGTACAATATTGACGAGGAAACAATACAAAAACAATGGTAGAAAGTTCCACGAAAGTTAAGAACGAGTCATAAAATAGAAGAAGTTAAATTTGTTTGCTCGACTGTCGCTTAGAGAGGTAAAGTTAAGAAGCAGTCTCACTTACGGAGGTCAATGAGGGAAAAACGACTCTCTCTTACAGAGGTTTCTGTTTCTCGCTAATAGAGGTTTTGGGAGTTTAAAATGTCGGTCCTGGCTATTACTCTCACTTATCCAGTTCTCACTTATCCAGGTTTGACGTATAGCCTTTATCCTTCCGCATGTTCTAGACCATCTCTGTAGCTAATTTAATAAAATCTGTTTAACAGTTTGAACGGGAGACATACGAAAAACATACCGACATAGCTACATTCGCATTTTCAATATTAGTAAAGACTCCCGTTCCCGTGGAAATATGGTGACCGTTTTCGTGAAAATATGTGGATAAGTTAAAGTTAATGTTACTCCGGGATTATGGAGCATTTCAACGGTGGAAGAATTTTCGAAATCGGTGCTGTAGTGTAAAAGTTCCCGTATACGTTCCTGCTCCCATGGGAATATAGGGAAAAAATATATAGTCTATGTCTTTTCTCAGGTTCTGAGCAATCTTTGTACAAAATTTCATTTAAATTGGTTTATTGGTTTGGGCGGGAGATGGTAACATAGAACGACGGACAGACAGAGCTCCTTTCACACTTCATATATAAGTAAGGACTCCCATTTCCGTAGGAATATGTGGATGAATTAAAGTTCATGTTACACAGGGATAGTGTAGCATTCTAACGGTGAAAGAATTTTTGAAATCGGTGCTGTAGTGTCAAAGTTCCCGTATACGTTCCTGCTCCCGTGGGAATATAGGGAACCGTAGGAATATGGGGATGACTTAGTTTTTATGTTACTCGGGGATAGGGTAGCATTCTAACGGTGAAAGAATTTTTGAAATCGGTGCTGTAGTTTCCAAGTTCCCGTATAAGTTCCCGTTCCCGTGGGAATTTAGGGATAAATTGTAGCCTATGTGTTATTCTGATGTATAAGCTATATAATTGGAAAGTTTAATTGAAATCCATTCAGTAGTTTTTGCGTGAAAGAGTAACAAACATACATCCACACATACAAACTTTCACGTTTATAATATTAGTAGGATTTGGCCGAAGATGTTGCGCTAGACTCAACAATTAAAACCCTATTTTTCCGAGCACTAATGTTTTTTCGGATACGGACACTTAATCGGGCTATAATAGAAAATTCGAAACCACACAAATAACAAAGTAAGTAACTAACTATTTATTCAAAATTATCATTATTATTCTTTATTTTATTTTTCATAGAAGTCCACTCAACAAGACCATTCTGCGAAAAAAACAAAATAAAGAAATAGACGTCTCCTGTGACGTATGTGCACAGTAAAATCAAAAATGAAACACCAACTGTCGTAATCTTGTCTTCTTTCATTCATGTATTAGAACTATTATTTGGAAAAGAACCAAATGGAACAGAAAAAACAAAAACACGATCAAGAATAAAGAGAAACGTCAAACTGTTGTATGAAAAATATTAAAATTGCAACACAGGAGCAACAATGAGCTATTGTTTGTGTAATTGCGATATTCTCCTGAAATTGGAGGTTTAACATGTTCACATGTTGGAATTCATATTTCCAACTTTTTTTCTAGCAAATTATTTTTTTTTAGTTTCTTCATAGCTTTTATTCTACAAAAAGAGCTCAAGTCTTTTTTCAAACTTTTTTGCTATTAGGACTTAATAATGCAAGAATGTTCCAAAATTCCAAATAACAGTCTATGCCGCGTAAAAACTTAACTTGTTTTGTAGTTATTAGGCGTGTTTTTTTTTACAAGACTGTTATATAGGTACCTACATAACATCATTTTACATGCAAAGTAAAAACAACATCCCTGACAACGGATGTTATGCATAAAAGGATGGTTAAGATTTGGTCGGGGATAGATTTTTAACGTTTAGTCGAGTACTGAATGAGTTTTTCGACTTTTCATTTTTTAATGTTGGTGCGTCTAGAGACTTTCATGTATCTCGAACAAAAGCAAAATGGGTAGCAAAGGGTCTGTTCACAACCCAAAAAACAGATTTTCTAGATTAATCGGAACTATTGAAGATTATAAAAAATAAAATTTTGAATGAAAGCGGAGAAAAAGGGGACTGGTTCGAGGTAAAATCTTTTAGGTACCAAAAGATTATATTTTTTTTTTGAGTACAAGTTATATTGCAATAGAACTTATAAGGAATACATAATTTTTGGTGAATATACAGCTATTACAACTAATTAGAAACAAAAATTGCGTGTACTCTAATAACCGTTGCTTACTTCTTTTATTTTTCAAATTCATTTGTTTTTAACAATAATTTTGAGTTTTTATTCATTAATTAGGAGAAACAATATAATATTTGGAAAACGTAACACTTTTCTTTTCCTCAGTATAACATATGGTACATCGCGTCTTGGTGCTAGTTTGCTTGTGAAGCGGTTGCTTGCTTTACTATGTACCTTGGTATCCACCCAGACGTAGTCCCCTGGACAATAAGTTGGATTAGGACGTCGCTTTGCATTCGCGTAGGTCTTTTGACGATCTTGTTCTCGTTCGTTCACTTCTCGAGCGTTTCAGCCATTTTGCTGAGATATGCAGTAATGCCAGGGATGAAGTTCTCAGTTCGAATGATTGTACGGAAATCACGCTGTACATCATCGGGAGCGCGTAACTCTCTTCCGAAATTTAAGAAAGCTGCACTATATCCGGTTGTTTGGCACTTCACCGTATTCATAGCAAATCGAATAAAGGGCAATTTTTCGGGCCAATTGTGATGTTCGTTTCCAACTAAGATTGCAAGTTGAGTTTTGAGGTCACGGTTCTTACGCTCCACAGGATTTGCTTGAGGGTAATATACAGGAATGAAACACTGTGTGATTCCGAGGCAATGGGTGATATGTTGCATAATGGCAGTTATGAACTGCGTTCCGTTGTCACTTAGTAGTCTTCGGGGTAGACCAAATCGCAGGAATACTTCAGTGATAAGGGTCTTTCAACAGGCGGTCGCTGTTGCTTCCTCTAGTGCAAATAGTTCTACCCAGCGAGTTGTAACGTCTTCTACGATGAAAATCCATTTCATGTGATCATTGGACGGTGGAAGTGGTCCAAAAAGATCAATTGCAATCACTTCAAAACGTTGATTTTGCACAGGAGTTTGCAAGAGTCCAGCTGGTTTTAAATTCGTTATTTTGTACCGTTGACACTCGGCACAATCCTTGACGAATTTGGTGATATCTCGTCGCATACATGGCCAAAAATATCTGATGGAAATCCGCTGAAGAGTTCGTTCAGATCCGTAATGTCCAGCTGTTGGTTCATTGTGGTATGACTTCATGATTTGCTCGCGTTCTTCTTTTGGGAGTACAAGTTGAGCTTCTTCATTGTCGATGTCTTCATTGTAACGATATAATACTCCATCATGAAGCATATATCCACGTGAAGTCCAGCAAGTGAATCGTTCTGGCACGAAAGATTCGAGGTCATCTATAATCTTCTTAACATCGGGATCTTCTAGTTGCTTATCACGTGTTTCTTTTATGCCTCTGTGAGGAAAATCCACAGAGATAACGAAACTTTCTATGTTCAAAGCTTCTTCTTCCACTGGAGGCCGGGACAACATGTCAGCTAGTACATTGGCTTTACCTGGCGTGTACTGTATTTGTATATCGTGCGATTGGAGTTCTAAACACCATCTCGACAATCGACCGGTTGGCGATTTTAGGGTCTTTAACCATCGTAGCGCTTGATGATCGGTAATGATGGTTATCTTACTGTTTTCCACGTAGCTTTGGAATTTTCGAATCGCCCAAACCACAGCTAGGGCTTCTCTTTCTGTGGTGTTGTAATTTCTTTCAGCAGATGAAAGAAGTCGGCTGGCGTATTCTACTGGTCGTTCGTCTGAGTTCTCCCCTTGTAGTAAGGCTGCACCAATAGCATATGCGCTGGCATCAGATCGTATGATGTATGGTTGGGTCTCGTCAGCTTGTCTGAGGATTGAAGCGGTGGTCAGACGTTCTTTGAGTTCCTCAAACGCTTTCTGTTGGGGATCTTCCCAGGTCCATTTTTCTTTCTTCTTCATTAGCTCAGAGAGTGGCTTGGAAATTCTTGCGAAGTCTGGAATAAACCTTCGGAACCAGGAACAGGTTTACAAAAATGAGATCATCTCCTTCAGATTCTTCGGGGCTTGGCGATTCTTAATGATCGATACTTTTTCGGGATCCGGAGCTATGCCTTCTTTCGTCAGGATATGGCCCAAAAATTTGACTTTACTCCTACAGAAACTACACTTTTTTCTGTTGACTCTAAGATTGTACATTTTAAGAATGTCAAACACGGCCTTGAGATCGTTGAGATGTTCTTCGAATGAAGACGATATAATAAGCAAGTCGTCAAGAAATGCTAGCATTCGTACTTGAGAAACCTTTATTTTAATTCGATCTATGAGGCGTTGGAACGTCGAGGGCACATTGCGAAGACCGAAGGGCATGCGGAGGAAACGATAGATCCCGAAAGGCGTAATAAAAGCCGTCTTATCCTTGTCTTCCTCTTTCATCTTTATCTGCCAGTACCCTGAAAGTAGATCCATGGTCGACATGACTTCTGCTTTTCCAGCAGATTGGAGGAGGTTATCTAAGCGAGGTAACGGGTATACATCAGGTCTTGTGATCGCATTGAGTTTGCGATAATCTATGCAGACTCTGACACTTCCATCTTTCTTGGGGACCATTACCACCGGTGCGGCCCAAGGAGATTCACATTCCTCGATAATACCTGACTTGAGCATTTCTGTCACTTCTTTTTGCAGGATTTTCTTTTTTATTTCCGAGAGACGGTATAATGGAACCGCAATAGGTTCGTGAGTTCCGGTAGAGATTTTATGCTCTACAGCAGCGGCTGGTTTGTCTGATAGTTGGAACAGTTTCTTGTTTTGGAGCAGAATTGCATTCAGTTGGCGTCTTCTGTCCGCTTCTAAGCCTGGCGCTTCATCATCATTGAGAGTAACATCTTCAATGGTAAATGATTCAAAGAAGACAAAATCTGGATCGTAAAGCGAAAGCTCAAGGTGAGACAGTGTGGACTGTTTTGGGAGGGCATCCTCGAAAATTTTATCGATGCTATGCGGCGAGTAATCTCTTCGACTGGAGAAGAAGTTTGGCGCTTGAGTTTCTGGCAGGAAATTAGAAATGTCCTGAAGTGGTATTCTTGGTGTATTTGGGATGGGACTAATCGGACTTGGAAAGGGTGACTGGGCTGTAAGCAATTGTAATGGTGTGTTTGGCGTTTTCTGTTTACATCCTTCATCTGGAGTGTATAATGATGGCGCAAGATTCATTGATGATATCCCCTCAGTTGAAACAAAGTCATACTTGACTGCAGGTGTATCTGCGAAATACCACATTCGCTGAGGAAGATTTAAAATCATCTTGGCATCTTCTACGAAATCAATCCCGAGTAGAGTACGATTGTCTGTAGAACTCTCTATAACCATTAGCTTAGTTTTGATAGGGCGTCCTTGTAGCTTGATTATCGCTTTTGTGACCAATACCTCTTGTTCCCGCTTGATACCATCGGCCAAAACTACCTTAGCGCGATAGGCGGTAAACATGTAACCAAGAGTTAGCATTTGTTTATAAAGTTGATGGCTTGCTACACTCATACGAGCACCCGTATCAATGAAAGCAACTCCTCGTTGTCCACCAATGCTGATTTGGACAGAGGGTCGTTGACGGAGTGGTGGTAGCGTTTTCTTTGGAAAAGAGTCTATGGAACAGAAATTGATACTACTCGCTTCTTTATTCTGGTTGCAGTAAGGGCATTGGCTTCTTACATAGCCTGCCTTGCCACACCCATAGCAGTTAAGGACAGCACGCGTTTGTGTTTTGATTTCTTTCCCTTGTTTGCTGTCTCTCTCTTTCTTCCTGCACTCGTTCATGTGGTGTCCAAAATTGGAGCAATACCCACACTTGATACGCTTTGGCTGCTGTTGTTTCAGTTCTTCTATTTTTTTGGGCTTGTCTTGCTTTCTTTCTTTTAGGTTTTCTTCGATCTTTCTTGCACAGGAGAGGAGTTCCTCGAAAGTATTCACTTTATCTCTCTCAATCCTGGTTCGAATATTTTTATTAAGCAACCCAAACAACATGTCAATCTGTTGTGCTTCTTCGTGCGAGCCAATGGGTAACTCCGAAAAGAGAGTGCGTTTGTTACAAATGAATATGTCCGTGGTTGTTTTTTCGTTTTGCCTTTCCTCGAAAATGTCTAAATAAACCTGGTAGGCTGGTCTCGGTGTAGCGAAAGCACTTCTTAATAACGTCATACCCTCTTCCCATGTCTTTGGCTGGGATTTTACAACTTGCCACCAAGTTGCTGCTATATCTTCCAGAAGCAGTGGGAAACCGATGAGCGCATTTTCTTCTGTCATGCTCGTTATGTTTTTGTAAATTGTGACGCTATCAATAAATGCTTCGACCTTCATTTTACAACGTTCTCCGTTGTAGCGGTTTGTGCATTTCGCAAAATTCCCATTTTGAACTACCGGTGCCGGTGCTCTATTTATTGCGATGCTGGAAATCAACGTCTGCAGCTGTTGTTCAGTCATAACTACGGTCATTTTGTGTCCTATCCGTGAACTTTGTCTGACTGGCGTACTAAATTTGCGGTGTTCCCGTTGCGTTAGTTTCGGCGCTTTAATAGAGCCTGGACCAGTCGAGGTGCACAGGTTTTTTTTGTTATTAATTTTGACCGTTTAGGTTCAAGTATACTTTTGACCGAAGGTGCAAAAGTACTTGACCAGTTTAGTGCAAAAACTAACTTATTTATTTATAATCGACCAGAACAATATGGTGCGATATATAATTAGAATTTTTTTTGTTTTATTTTTCTCTATCTGCTCGGCGTCACGTTGTCGGTAATGGCGACGATGTATGTAGGTACGGCTGTACGTTGGGCGTCAATTGTAGAGGGCAATCAAAATAAAAACAATTAAATTTTCGAATCTCGTACTACGAGCATTAACAATCATATATATACTTTATTTCGCTTTTCAACATTTACATTCAAGGTACAAACAATAATTCTTTTCCAGTGTCCAGACAAGTTGCTTGTGCTGAGAGCATCCGAAATTGAATCGTCTTCTACGATTTAAACGATTTAAACGATTTTTTTATTGAACAAAAGGATATATACAATTGATACTTAACTATAATACGTTTCTTAATAATATGATTAATTTTGCTGTGTTGGCACATAAGGGGCCTAACGATATACATTGTCGGTTATTTAAATTAAGGGTAAAGCTTAAGTTTATGGTTATTAAAAAATGTAATAATTTGTTAGATTTATATAACTGTAGGAGTGTTCAGTTCCTGTTGTCCTTGGATCGTCTTCTGCTGCTCTGCACCCCTGCTTTTATACTGCCTGACGCAGAGCTTTCTTCTTGTCTTTGTTTTGTGTTCGTCGTTCGCCATGGAGTACACACTGCACAGAGTGACAGAGTATAACTGCTCGGTGGGTGTGTGTGTGTGGATGTGTTTTTTTGTGGAACACATTGGGGTGCTTTTTGATCATTGTTGTTATATCTTGTTGTAGGTTGTGGGAAAGTGGATGTTACATTTTCCATTTAACGTTTGACAGAACAAATGTTTTTTGCATCTGAGAGTGAATTCAGAGCATATATATCTCCCATCCAAATGGGAGTAGATCTTTGGGGTTTAAAGTAACTGCGGATCTACTGTTTTCTTCAATGAAACATGAGAAATGGAAAAGCAGTAGATCTTTTCACACAAGGATTAACTCTTTTCATCTAATCTGAAAAATAATTTAACTGCATTTTCGATTTTAAATAGAAATTTATGTTCGGCCCAACCTATATGTTGTTGGTTGTATGGTATTTGTTGAGTAATGCGATTTTTTTTATTCAGTTGGCACTACTTCAATAAAATATTGAAATCTGTTTTAATTACAATTGAAAACTCTCACTTTCCATTCCTACGTCTGCTACAACACCGTGAAATTAGTTGCAAGCAACTAAACTGTTCGAACACCTTAAGTGCAAAAGACAACCGGAGTTCGAATAACTTATACCATTTTTCATTGAAGTTCGATAGATTTACTTTCTTATCAAGAACTACATACTCCTTTTAACGAAAAAGGTTTTTCCTCAAATTTCATTAATTTGCTAAGTTGTTGCCGTATAGTTCAAATTGAAGAATTGTTTTCACTATGAAGACGAGACTTTTCACTCGAGAGAAAAACAAACTATAAATTTAAATTTCGCTAAATTGTAAGAATTTTACTGATTTGATTTTCAATCATTTTATGTAGGTACTTGAAAACTAGCGACCCGGCCTGACTTCGCACGGGTACAATGCTGATACTAAATACCTAAACTAAAAAAAAAAAACTGTGAACGTTGTATATAAAAACACAGCGGTCCGCTATGGCTTCGCACGGGTATAAAATATATAGCCTATGTCACTCACTGAAAAAAAACGCTACGTCTCGCAATTTTAGAGTCTGATGTAATATCTTCGAAAATATTCGTTTAAATCACATGCTTGAAAGGGCAATTTTGATATACATGAAATGCACAACGTATTTAATGTATTTAATTGGATAAGGAATGATACTGTTTCGTTTAAAATAGCTTGGTAATAACCCATTTTTTTTTTTTGTAATATGTAAAAGATAAAAATGGTTACTGTGGGTTATCCTTAGGAGATAAACATATGCTGTCGCGAACTTTTTTCTTTATCTTTTAAGATATACAATTCCGTAGTACATAAATTTGATCTATCTTTTGTAAGATATATTCAGCGTTTGCAATGTAAGCGCAGAAAAATATATTTGTTACGACATCACAGTACAAATCTTTGAATTTCTCGGCTTTTCTCTGCTAAAATATGCATGCATTTTACATATAAACCTTCCTCCTGAACTCTTTTTATTAAAAAAAAAACAGCATCAAAATCCGTTGCGTAGTTTTAAAAATCTAAGCATACATAGTGACATAGGGACAGAGAAATCGACTTTGTTTTGTACTATGTAGTGATGATACAGCGTTTTCTTGGCATATCTAGACAAAATATTTCAGTGATCAGAGTGGAAGCATAAAACTAAAACTTAGCTAATTGTTCTAAAGCGCTCAAATTTAAAACTTCAGGAAAAATACAAAGAGAAGAAGCTGCTAAATAACACCACACTGATGTAAGTAAAGTAATATTCCAAATTATTTCATTTCCACAGCTAACATCATAAGGCCTTGTCAAAACAATGGAATACAGTCATACAGGATACAGTAGTTCCCGCTTAATTGAACTTTTCTTTTTTTCAGACTTTTTGGTCAACTATGCGGTTAGTTCAATTAACCGGGTCCCGCTTAATTGAACGACCGGTTCAATTAAGAAAAATCTGCTTAATTGCTCTTCTCGGTCAATTAAACGTTAAATATTTATACTATTAATTTTACGACAATATAAAAAGGCATGCATGCAACTAATAAAAATAAATTATTAAAATAAAACCAAAACATAAAAATTGCCTTATTGGTCATTGTTGTTAAAATGCTTATGCACGTGGATGGAAAAAGTTTGTAATTTTGTTTTACATTGTTTTGTTTTTGACAACGTATTACGCACTCATTAAGTGGTTACAAATATGAATTAAGAATTTTCATCGACTGTAGTACTTTAAAAGTTGACGGTGCATTGGCTTCAGTTTCGCTTCCTCCTCTTCTTCATTTTCAAATCTTTTATCATTGAGCGTTTTTTTAAAATTTGTTGTACCCGTGGTGTGATGGATAGCATGTCCGCCTATTAATCCAACCGGCAGAAAATTGTAGGTCCTTTCTATTCCCTCACAAGGCCATGGTTGGGAGAAATGCGCTAGGCCCAGGGGCTCCTCGCTCTGTTGCGCCACCATATTTTTTTTTTTTTTTTAGTTTTCAAAATTTCGTCGTCTGTTAGCTCCCCACAACATCATAAGTTGCCATCGCATGTTAAATAAGCATTGAACTCTGTACATATTTTCAATTAAATCGTTCGATACAACGATATCGGCTTCTTCCAGTTGCGCTCATCCTGCATGATACCTACCTAAAAAACATAACTTGCAAATGACAGGTTGATAATAAAATATTTCCTAAACTATGTTTTTGAAGGAATTCTTGATTGTTGAGGTTGTTGATATAAGAGGCTGTATGATTGAGTTGTATTCGGCGGTAGAAATTGCAGATGCAAGCAGCATTATCCATAAATTTCCAACTTTGAGTTTGAATATCTTCAGAACGGCTCACTTTTTGAAAAAAATAAGAAAAACTTTTTTGTAGAGCATTCGATTTCCTACTAGAATAACTTGTCAGTTTATTTCTACAATGCTCGAATTTCTAGCTACAAAAATAAAAAAAAATCATGTTATTTATATGGCAAATTGAAAGTTAAGAACGGGCACCTCTTAATATTAATATTAAGAGCTCAAATTTTAAGAGACTTCTTTTTATACCTTCCTGTAAGTAGTTAGCCTGTTTTTGTGGAAAAGAAAAAGTTGCCCACCCCAAAAAGACACACCCTACTGTATAACTCATTATTTGGAATTATGATTTTAATTAGTATGAAAAATATTTCACTTATAAGCTCATTAATTTTTTTCTATAGCTAAGTATGTCCGTACTTTTAATTGGATAAACCCTTTTTATTCGTAGCTATGAAAATAACCACTAAATGGAGGAATATTCGCGACGTTTTCATCCGATCTTTAAAAAAAGGAGCCACTGACAAAAAGATGAGAAAATACATTTACCACGATCACCTTTCATTTATGCTGAAGCTTTATACACCATATTTAGAGACAGAAAGTTCAGAACAGTCTTCTTACTTGAAACCTGCATACATAACAGAAAACAGTCTGAAGTACGATAGAGGTATGACTTTTGATTTCTTACCAGAGGAATCGGCAGAGGAATATGTTCCATACATTAAGAACGAACCTGAAGACGAAGAGTTAGCAAATGAAAGCTTTCAGGAATGCCAAAGCGTGAAAAAAAATAATAAAAACTGGGGTGATGAAAATGAAAATACAAGTAGTACAGAGGATCAATTTTTATACGTCGAAAACGAAACCGTGAAGCAGAAAAAGCGAAAAAGGTCCTATATTCGATCAGTAGCCAAACCAAACACAGTTGGCAGTACGGGAAAGTGTACTTTAATGCAGCACGATGACGATGAAGCTTTTATGGTGTCGATTTTGTCTTTACTCAGGGACATGAGCGTTGATGAAAAGCTGGAGTTCCGAACAGCCACGTTGCAAAAAATTACGGATATACGATCTAAAAGGCACAACAACACTCATTATTCAACTATTCAAGAAAAATCTTCTTCATAAACCAATAAATTATATCAATACATATGAGCTGGTTCATCCAACCTGCTCTTTTTAAACGTTTAATAAATAATGTCTTGTTTTCCACTTGATTCATTTACTTTTCTTGGTCGTATTTTTCTTTTTCTTTACTTTTAAGCAAAAGGAGCAGATTATTTATTGCTGGACGTGCAACAAAGGATGCTGTAAAAGGAAAGTTGCAAACACACTTTTTTCCTTGATACTCAGGGAGTTGGTCAAACTTAAATTTCAATCCATCCAAAGAGGGATTGCAGATATATTCCAACGTTTTAAACACATCAGATTAATGAAATGCAACAAGTTGCTCCTTATGCTCTGCAATATATCCGGACAATCATCATCACTTGAAAATTGTGTTTTATAGACGATATTGTTCTTCAGCATCTTCAGCAAGTTTTTCTAAACATCTAGTGACCAGATATGACGCCAATGCTGTACAATAAGCTACAGAGATCAGCTGGTACACTTGTAATGTACTGTTTCTTTCCAATATGAACAAAATTTATTTGTAGCATTCTATCATTAGGATCTACTTAGAACTGTCGGAACGTGAACTAAGGCCAAGTGAAATAAGGACAAATGAAAAGATTTGGCCTTATTTCGCTTTTTTAAAGTGAAATAAGACCAAATTGTAACGTTTGGCCATATTTCACTTTGTCAAAGTGAAATAAGGCCAATTTGGCATAATTTCGCTTTCGATTGCCCACATTATCCTAAATGAACTAAAAATCATTCTTTAATGTTATGTCAACGATCTTTGTATTTTGAATATAGGTATGTATGTAGGAAAAGTGGCAGCACCGGTGGTTCAATAGTAAAATAGCTGTCAGTCAATCATATACTACACAACACTTGCGGGTTACATGAACCGATTGAGATGACAGCAAGATATTTTAGAGACCAGTGTCCAGTGTGAAGGAAGCCGTCAAGCAGTGAACAAGCCGTATTAAGGAATAACATTAACTATTAATATTTTAATTTTAAACTCTACAGTTTCTAATAAATAAAAGATAACTGTAACATAAAGTGGCGAGAGTTTGTTTTTTGCATCTCGCCCAAACTAAACATAAGATAAGATCATATTATATGGTGCCAGATCTTTCTCAGAACTTTTCGAAAAGTAGGTATGAGCTGTTTGTGAAATTTAGAGCTAAGGTTCGGATGAGTAGTGGAAACGGTAAAAGCATTGTTGGTGGTAGCAGCGGTAATTTTAATAATGGCTCGTCATCAACAACTAGCGGACAGGGTTACGGTAAAATGTCAGGTGGTAGACACTTTCAGCATTGTTTTAATAGCGTATCATCTGATCATAAAAGAAAAGACTGCCGTACTGGAACCAAATGTCTTAAACGCAGCGGTATGCGATACAAGTCAAATAACTGTCCATCAACAAAATCTAAAGAGGCTAATGCATTTTCTCTTTTCTGTTATGAAGTCAAAGAAGATTTACGTGAACAATTATTCCATCGACGCATTGATAGATTCAGATGCTGAAATTTCTTTGATTCGTAAGGATTATTTTAAAAGGTTGGACAAAATAAAACTTTCTTCAAATGAAATTATAAATATGTATAGTCGACGATGTTTCATTAGAGAGTACTATACACGTGGTACCGGACAATTGTATTCGTTTTGAAGCAATGATCGGACGCGAAATTATAGCAAAAGCGAAGGTCGTCATGATAGATGGAGAGACAACGTTTTATGCAAAAGATGAAGCTAACCTAATCATGAATATAGAAGTTGATGAAAATTCTGATATTGAAGTACCTGTTGAATTCTTTTTCAGTCATTGCTAAACCTTTAACTGATTGAACAAAGACAAATATAAAATTTGTAATTGCAGCACCTCAAAGAAAGGCAATTGCAGCTTTGAAACATAATATAAACGTGAAAGTTTGTATGTGTGGATGTATGTTTGTTCCTCTTTCACGCAAAAACTGCTGAATGGATTTCAATTAAACTTTCCAATAATATAGCTTATACATCAGAATAACACATAGGCTACAATTTATCCCTAAATTCCCTCGGGAACGGGAACGTATACGGGAACTTAGAAACTATAACACCGATTTCAAAAATTTTTCCACTGTAAGAGTGCTTCATTATCCCCGAGTAACATAAAAACTAATTCATCCCCATATTCCAACGGTTCCCTATATTCCCACGGGAGCAGGAACGTATACGGGAACTTTGACACTACAGCACCGATTTCAGAAATTCTTTCACCGTTAGAATGCTACACTATCCCCGAGTAACATAAAAACTAATTCATCCCCATATTTCTACGGTTCCCTTTATTCCCACGGGAGCAGGAACGTATACGGGAACTTTGACACTACAGCACCAATTTCAAAAATTCTTTCACCGTTAGAATGCTACACTATCCCCAAATAACAAAAACTTTAACTCATCCTCATATTCCTACGGGAACGGTCACCATATTCCAACGGGAACGGGAGTCTTTACTGATATTGAAAATGCGAATGTAGCTACGTCGGTATGTTTTTCGTATGTCTACCGTTCACAGAACCTGAGGAAGGACATAGACTATATATTTTTTCCCTATATTCCCACGGGAGCAGGAACGTATACGGGAACTTTGACACTATAGCACCGATTTCAAAAATTCTTTCAGCGTTAGAATGCTAAACTATCCCCGAGTAATATTAAAACTAATTCATCCCCATATTCCTACGGTTCCCTATATTCCCACGGGAGCAGGAACGTATACGGGAACTTTGACACTACAGCACCGATTTCAAAAATTCTTTCACCGTTAGAATGCTACACTACCCCCAAGTAACATAAAAACTAATTCATCCTCATATTTCTACGGTTCCCTTTATTCCCACGGGAGCAGGAACGTATACGGGAACTTTGACACTACAGCACCGATTTCAAAAATTCTTTCACCGTTAGAATGCTACACTATCCCCGAGTAACATTAAAACTAATTCATCCCCATATTTCTACGGTTCCCTTTATTCCCACGGGAGCAGGAACGTATACGGGAACTTTGACACTACAGCACCGATTTCAAAAATTCTTTCACCGTTAGAATGCTACACTATCCCCGACTAACATAAAAACTAATTCATACCCATATTTCTACGGTTCCCTTTATTCCCACGGGAGCAGGAACGTATACGGGAACTTTGACACTACAGCACCGATTTCAAAAATTCTTTCACCGTTAGAATGCTACACTATCCCCGAGTAACATAAAAACTAATTCATACCCATATTCCTACGGTTCCCTATATTCCCACGGGAGCAGGAACGTATACGGGAACTTTGACACTACAGCACCGATTTCAAAAATTCCTTCACCGTTAGAATGCTACACTATCCCCGAGTAAGATAAAAACTAATTCATCCCCATATTCCTACGGTTCCCTCTATTCCCACGGGAGTAGGAACGTATACGGGAACTTTGACACTACAGCACCGATTTCAAAAATTCTTTCACCGTTAGAATGCTACACTATCCCCGAGTAACAAAAACTTTAACTCATCCTCATATTCCTACGGGAACGGTCACCATATTCCAACGGGAACAGGAGTCTTTACTGATATTGAAAATGCGAATGTAGCTACGTCGGTATGTTTTTCGTATGTCTCCCGTTCACAGAACCAGAGGAAGGACATAGACTATATATTTTGTCCCTATATTCCCACGGGAGCAGGAACGTATACGGGAACTTTGACACTACAGCACCGATTTCAAAAATTCTTTCAGCGTTAGAATGCTAAACTTTCCCCGAGTAACGTAAAAACTAATTCATCCCCATATTTCTACGGTTCCCTTTATTCCCACGGGAGCAGGAACGTATACGGGAACTTTGACACTACAGCACCGATTTCAAAAATTCTTTCATCGTTAGAATGCTACACTATCCCCGACTAACATAAAAACTAATTCATACCCATATTTCTACGGTTCCCTTTATTCCCACGGGAGCAGGAACGTATACGGGAACTTTGACACTACAGCACCGATTTCAAAAATTCTTTCACCGTTAGAATGCTACACTATCCCCGGCTAACATAAAAACTAATTCATACCCATATTCCTACGGTTCCCTATATTCCCACGGGAGCAGGAACGTATACGGGAACTTTGACACTACAGCACCGATTTCAAAAATTCCTTCACCGTAAGAATGCTACACTATCCCCGAGTAAGATAAAAACTAATTCATCCCCATATTTCTACGGTTCCCTCTATTCCCACGGGAGCAGGAACGTATACGGGAACTTTGACACTACAGCACCGATTTCAAAAATTCTTTCACCGTTAGAATGCTACACTATCCCCGAGTAACATTAAAACTAATTCATCCCCATATTTCTACGGTTCCCTCTATTCCCACGGGAGCAGGAACGTATACGGGAACTTTGACACTACAGCACCGATTTCAAAAATTCTTTCACCATTAGAATGCTACACTATCCCCGAGTAACAAAAACTTTAAATCATCCTCATATTCCTACGGGAACGGTCACCATATTCCAACGAAAACGGGAGTCTTTACTGATATTGAAAATGCGAATGTAGCTACGTCGGTATGTTTTTCGTATGTCTCCCGTTCACAGAACCAGAGGAAGGACATAGACTGTATATTTTTTCCCTATATTCCCACGGGAGCAGGAACGTATACGGGAACTTTGACACTACAGCACCGATTTCAAAAATTCTTTCAGCGTTAGAATGCTAAACTATCCCCGAGTAATATTAAAACTAATTCATCCCCATCATTCCTACGGTTCCCTATATTCCAACGGGAGCAGGAACGTATACGGGAACTTTGACACTACAGCACCGATTTCAAAAATTCTTTCACCGTTAGAATGCTACACTACCCCCAAGTAACATAAAAACTAATTCATCCTCATATTTCTACGGTTCTATTCCCACGGGAGCAGGAACGTATACGGGAACTTTGACACTACAGCACCGATTTCAAAAATTCTTTCACCGTTAGAATGCTACACTATCCCCGAGTAACATTAAAACTAATTCATCCCCGTATTCCTACGGTTCCCTATATTCCCACGGGAGCAGGAACGTATACGGGAACTTTGACACTACAGCACCGATTTCAAAAATTCTTTCACCGTTAGAATGCTACACTATCCCCGACTAACATAAAAACTAATTAATACCCATATTCCTACGGTTCCCTATATTCCCACGGGAGCAGGAACGTATACGGGAACTTTGACACTACAGCACCGATTTCAAAAATTCTTTCACCGTTAGAATGCTACACTATCCCCGAGTAACATTAAAACAAATTCATCCCCATATTCCTACGGTTCCCTATATTCCCACGGGAGCAGGAACGTATATGGGAACTTTGACACTACAGCACCGATTTCAAAAATTCTTTCACCGTTAGAATGCTACACTATCCCCGAGTAACATAAAAACTAATTCATCCCCATATTCCTACGGTTCCCTATATTCCCACGGGAGCAGGAACGTATACGGGAACTTTGACACTACAGCACCGATTTCAAAAATTCTTTCACCGTTAGAATGCTACACTATCCCCGAGTAACATTAAAACTAATTCATCCCCATATTCCTACGGTTCCCTATATTCCCACGGGAGCAGGAACGTATATGGGAACTTTGACACTGCAGCACCGATTTCAAAAATTCTTTCACCGTTAGAATGCTACACTATCCCCGAGTAACATAAAAACAAATTCATCCCCATATTCCTACGGATCCCTATATACAATACCGATTTCAAAAATTCTTCCACCGTTAGAATGCTACACTATCCCTGTGTAACATTAACTTTAATTCATCCACATATTCCTACGGGAACGGGAGTCCTTAGTAATATAATAAGTGTAAAAGGAGCTCTGTCTGTACGTCGTTCTATGTTACCATCTCCCGCCCAAACTAATAAACCGATTTAAATGAAATTTTAAACAAAGATTGTTCAGAACGTGAGGAAAGACATAGACTATATATTTTTTCCCTATATTCCCACGGGATCAGGAACGTATACGGGAACTTTTACACTACAGCACCGATTTTAAAAATTCTTCCACCGTTGGAATGCTCCATAATCCCGGAGTAACACTAACTTAAACTTATCCACATATTCCCACGAAAACGGTCACCATATTCCCACGGGAACGGGAGTCTTTACTAATATTGAAAATGCGAATGTAGCTATGTCGGAATGTTTTTCGTATGTCTCCCGTTCAAACTGTTAAACAGATTTCATTAAATTAGTACAGAGATGGTCTAGAACATGCGGAAGGATAAAGGCTATATATCTATCCTTATATTCCCACGGGAACGGAAATGGGAATTCAAAAACTACGGTCTCATAAGTATTTTTAACAGGGCTACAAAGTGTTGAAATAGGGGTTGAATGTTTTTTTTTGGAAATATGTACCACCAATTTTAAGGCTAGAAGTTTTATTTCCTAAAAATTTTAAAATGATGCTGAAAGTCACTATTCCACGCGGACGAAGTCGCGGGCACAGCTAGAATGGAATAATTAATATTATAAACGTGAAAGTTTGTATGTGTGGATGTATGTTTGTTCCTCTTTCACGCAAAAGCTGCTGAATGGATTTCAATTAAACTTTCCAATAATATAGCTTATACATCAGAATAACACATAGGCTACAATTTATCCCTAAATTCCCTCGGGAACGGGAACGTATACGGGAACTTAGAAACTATAACACCGATTTCAAAAATTTTTCCACTGTAAGAATGCTTCATTATCCCCGAGTAACATAAAAACTAATTCATCCCCATATTCCTACGGTTCCCAACATTCCCACGGGAGCAGGAACGTATACGGGAACTTTGACACTACAGCACCGATTTCAGAAATTCTTTCACCGTTAGAATGCTACACTACCCCCGAGTAAGATAAAAACTAATTCATCCCCATATTTCTACGGTTCCCTCTATTCCCACGGGAGCAGGAACGTATACGGGAACTTTGACACTACAGCACCGATTTCAAAAATTCTTTCACCGTTAGAATGCTACACTATCCCCGACTAACATAAAAACTAATTCATCCCCATATTCCTACGGTTCCCAACATTCCCATGGGAGCAGGAACGTATACGGGAACTTTGACACTACAGCACCGATTTCAAAAATTCTTTCACCGTTAGAATGCTACACTACCCCCAAGTAACATAAAAACTAATTCATCCTCATATTTCTACGGTTCCCTTTATTCCCACGGGAGCAGGAACGTATACGGGAACTTTGACACTACAGCACCGATTTCAAAAATTCTTTCACCGTTAGAATGCTACACTATCTCCGACTTACATAAAAACTAATTCATCCCCATATTCCTACGGTTCCCTATATTCCAACGGGAGCAGGAACGTATACGGTAACTTTGACACTACAGCACCGATTTCAAAAATTCTTTCACCGTTAGAATGCTACACTATCCCCGAGTAACATTAAAACTAATTCATCCCCATATTCCTACGGTTCCCTATATTCCCACGGGAGCAGGAACGTATACGGGAACTTTGACACTACAGCACCGGTTTCAAAAATTCTTTCACCGTTAGAATGCTACACTACCCCCAAGTAACATAAAAACTAATTCATCCTCATATTTCTACGGTTCCCTTTATTCCCACGGGAGCAGGAACGTATAAGAGAACTTTGACACTACAGCACCGATTTCAAAAATTCTTTCACCGTTAGAATGCTACACTATCCCCGAGTAACATTAAAACTAATTCATCCCCATATTCCTACGGTTCCCTATATTCCCACGGGAGCAGGAACGTATACGGGAACTTTGACATTACATCACCGATTTCAAAAATTCTTTCACCGTTAGACTGCTACACTATCCCCGAGTAACAAAAACTTTAACTCATCCCATATTCCTACGGGAACGGTCACCATATTCTCACGGGAACGGGAGTCTTTACTGATATTGAAAATGCGATTGTAGCTATGTCGGTATGTTTTTCGTATGTCTCCCGTTCACAGAACCTGAGGAAGGACATAGACTATACATATATATATTTTATGTATATTTATTCCCTATATTCCCACGGGAGCAGGAACGTATACGGGAACTTTGACACTACAGCACCGATTTCAAAAATTCTTTCACCGTTAGAATATTAATAATAATTCATCCCCATATTCCTACGGTTCCCTATATTCCCACGGGATCAGGAACGTATACGGGAACTTTTACACTACAGCACCGATTTTAAAAATTCTTCCACCGTTGGAATGCTCCATAATCCCGGAGTAACATCAACTTTAATTAATCCACATATTCCCACGAAAACGGTCACCATATTCCCACGGGAACGGGAGTCTTTACTTATATTGAAAATGCGAATGTAGCTATGTCGGTATGTTTTTCGTATGTCTCACGTTCAAAATGCTAAACAGATTTCATTAAATTAGCTACAGAGATGGTCTAGAACATGCGGAAGGATAAAGGCTATATATCTATCCTTATATTCCCAGGGGAACAGAAATGGGAATTCAAAAACTACGGTCTCAAAAGTATTTTTAACAGGGCTACAAAGTTTTGAAATAGGGGTTGAATGTTTTTTTTGAAATATGTACCGCCATTTTTAAGGCTAGAAGTTTTATTTCCTAGAAGTTAAAAATGCTGCAGTCACTATTCCACGCGGACGAAGTCGCGGGCACAGCTAGTATAAAATCCATCTTTTGACAGAATTCGGCAGCTCTTTTTTGTTTACAGTTTGACGAAATGCAGCACAATCAGTCAAAGCTCTAAACTTGGTACCTAGTAGGTATGTGCGAAACTTTTCAAATGCTTTGAATACAGCATATGTCTCTAACACAAAACGGTGCCACCTCTGTTCAGCTGCATCATTCTTTTTGCTATAGTAAAAGACAGGGTGTATCTGATTATCGATACTACGTTGCATAAGAATCGCTCCGATGCCTTCTTGACTGGCATCTGTTTGTACTTCAGTATCCGCTCCTTGGCAAAATAAAGAGAGCACAGACTGTTATGAAGTCAAAGAAGATTTACGTGAACAATTATTCCATCGACGCATTGATAGATTCAGATGCTGAAATTTCTTTGATTCGTAAGGATTATTTTAAAAGGTTGGACAAAATAAAACTTTCTTCAAATGAAATTATAAATATGTATAGTCGACGATGTTTCATTAGAGAGTACTATACACGTGGTACCGGACAATTGTATTCGTTTTGAAGCAATGATCGGACGCGAAATTATAGCAAAAGCGAAGGTCGTCATGATAGATGGAGAGACAACGTTTTATGCAAAAGATGAAGCTAACCTAATCATGAATATAGAAGTTGATGAAAATTCTGATATTGAAGTACCTGTTGAATTCTTTTTCAGTCATTGCTAAACCTTTAACTGATTGAACAAAGACAAATATAAAATTTGTAATTGCAGCACCTCAAAGAAAGGCAATTGCAGCTTTGAAACAGGCTTTGACTAGCAAGTCTGTGCTCTCTTTATTTTGCCAAGGAGCGGATACTGAAGTACAAACAGATGCCAGTCAAGAAGGCATCGGAGCGATTCTTATGCAACGTAGTATCGATAATCAGATACACCCTGTCTTTTACTATAGCAAAAAGAATGATGCAGCTGAACAGAGGTGGCACCGTTTTGTGTTAGAGACATATGCTGTATTCAAAGCATTTGAAAAGTTTCGCACATACCTACTAGGTACCAAGTTTAGAGCTTTGACTGATTGTGCTGCATTTCGTCAAACTGTAAACAAAAAAGAGCTGCCGAATTCTGTCAAAAGATGGATTTTATACTAGCTGTGCCCGCGACTTCGTCCGCGTGGAATAGTGACTGCAGCATTTTTAACTTCTAGGAAATAAAACTTCTAGCCTTAAAAATGGCGGTACATATTTCAAAAAAAACATTCAACCCCTATTTCAAAACTTTGTAGCCCTGTTAAAAATACTTTTGAGACCGTAGTTTTTGAATTCCCATTTCTGTTCCCCTGGGAATATAAGGATAGATATATAGCCTTTATCCTTCCGCATGTTCTAGACCATCTCTGTAGCTAATTTAATGAAATCTGTTTAGCATTTTGAACGTGAGACATACGAAAAACATACCGACATAGCTACATTCGCATTTTCAATATTAGTAAAGACTCCCGTTCCCGTGGGAATATGGTGACCGTTTTCGTGGGAATATGTGGATTAATTAAAGTTGATGTTACTCCGGGATTATGGAGCATTCCAACGGTGGAAGAATTTTTAAAATCGGTGCTGTAGTGTAAAAGTTCCCGTATACGTTCCTGATCCCGTGGGAATATAGGGAACCGTAGGAATATGGGGATGAATTATTATTAATATTCTAACGGTGAAAGAATTTTTGAAATCGGTGCTGTAGTGTCAAAGTTCCCGTATACGTTCCTGCTCCCGTGGGAATATAGGGAATAAATATACATAAAATATATATATGTATAGTCTATGTCCTTCCTCAGGTTCTGTGAACGGGAGACATACGAAAAACATACCGACATAGCTACAATCGCATTTTCAATATCAGTAAAGACTCCCGTTCCCGTGAGAATATGGTGACCGTTCCCGTAGGAATATGGGATGAGTTAAAGTTTTTGTTACTCGGGGATAGTGTAGCAGTCTAACGGTGAAAGAATTTTTGAAATCGGTGATGTAATGTCAAAGTTCCCGTATACGTTCCTGCTCCCGTGGGAATATAGGGAACCGTAGGAATATGGGGATGAATTAGTTTTAATGTTACTCGGGGATAGTGTAGCATTCTAACGGTGAAAGAATTTTTGAAATCGGTGCTGTAGTGTCAAAGTTCTCTTATACGTTCCTGCTCCCGTGGGAATAAAGGGAACCGTAGAAATATGAGGATGAATTAGTTTTTATGTTACTTGGGGGTAGTGTAGCATTCTAACGGTGAAAGAATTTTTGAAACCGGTGCTGTAGTGTCAAAGTTCCCGTATACGTTCCTGCTCCCGTGGGAATATAGGGAACCGTAGGAATATGGGGATGAATTAGTTTTAATGTTACTCGGGGATAGTGTAGCATTCTAACGGTGAAAGAATTTTTGAAATCGGTGCTGTAGTGTCAAAGTTACCGTATACGTTCCTGCTCCCGTTGGAATATAGGGAACCGTAGGAATATGGGGATGAATTAGTTTTTATGTTAGTCGGAGATAGTGTAGCATTCTAACGGTGAAAGAATTTTTGAAATCGGTGCTGTAGTGTCAAAGTTCCCGTATACGTTCCTGCTCCCGTGGGAATAAAGGGAACCGTAGAAATATGAGGATGAATTAGTTTTTATGTTACTTGGGGGTAGTGTAGCATTCTAACGGTGAAAGAATTTTTGAAATCGGTGCTGTAGTGTCAAAGTTCCCGTATACGTTCCTGCTCCCATGGGAATGTTGGGAACCGTAGGAATATGGGGATGAATTAGTTTTTATGTTAGTCGGGGATAGTGTAGCATTCTAACGGTGAAAGAATTTTTGAAATCGGTGCTGTAGTGTCAAAGTTCCCGTATACGTTCCTGCTCCCGTGGGAATAGAGGGAACCGTAGAAATATGGGGATGAATTAGTTTTTATCTTACTCGGGGGTAGTGTAGCATTCTAACGGTGAAAGAATTTCTGAAATCGGTGCTGTAGTGTCAAAGTTCCCGTATACGTTCCTGCTCCCGTGGGAATGTTGGGAACCGTAGGAATATGGGGATGAATTAGTTTTTATGTTACTCGGGGATAATGAAGCATTCTTACAGTGGAAAAATTTTTGAAATCGGTGTTATAGTTTCTAAGTTCCCGTATACGTTCCCGTTCCCGAGGGAATTTAGGGATAAATTGTAGCCTATGTGTTATTCTGATGTATAAGCTATATTATTGGAAAGTTTAATTGAAATCCATTCAGCAGCTTTTGCGTGAAAGAGGAACAAACATACATCCACACATACAAACTTTCACGTTTATAATATTAATAATAGGATAGGATATGCAGGATTACGATAACGAAGTCGAACATCACGCAGGCTCAAGAATGACCCATGTGGATTCACTAAGCCGTTCACCAGTTGCTTACTTCTTTCATCGGAAGCTATTGGTTCGATTGAAGAATGCACAAGAAGCAGACAGTTTTATAACGGCAGCTAAAAAGGTGTTAAAGCAGAAACCTTTCGATAGCTTTAAACCCAAGGTGAGTTACTTTTTAAAGAAGTTGATGGCCTTCTACTTTAGTCGTTCTTCGCAAAATGGAAGCGGCCATCATCAACATGAAACACGAGGAAGGACACTTTGGTATTCTCGTATCGCATATCAAATACATAAATAATTGTGTTAAATGCATACTGGGAAACAGAAAAGCAGGCAAGCAAGAGGGACTCCTCAACCAAATCGATAAAAGAGAAAACCATTCGACAATTTTCATCTGGATCATATCGGACCCATGGATCTGACAACGAAGCAGTACAAATACATCTTGACTGTCTTCTATGGATTTTTAAAGTTTCTTTGGGGTGGGTAACAAATTTTTTTCTGATTTTTAGGTCCATACGAAGTCGTTTCCAAAGGCAGAGGTGGACGTTATTCGGTGAAGAAGGTGGCTGCTCATGAAGGCCCTAATAACACTACAACCAGCTGTGACTTCATGAAACCATGGTGAAGTGAGAGCAGATCTGGTGAGGAAAGTGGTCATTCATCTGAGACGTATGAAACGCAGGATGGCCGAATGTAGGAAAAGTAGCAGCACCAGTGGTTCAATAGTAAAATAGCTGTGGACCTCGCCGGTGCATCAAAATTAACTAAAGCGTTGGCAACAAGAACATCTGCAAAACAACAACAACACGCTCAGCAGCGGCAACAACCGCAAATCAAGTAGCGACAACAACCGCAACAACAGCAGCGACAACAACAACTGTAGTTAAAAGAAGGCGGCGCAAAGCGAAGCCGAATACCACGATGCCCCGCAAACAAAAGGCGGTGGGCTATAAGGAGCAGGTCGACGACAAGAGTATGTCGACCTGCAGTGAAAGTGATTACGCGTCGAAAATCGGTGAGGGCCGTTACACCGGCAGCAACAACTCGTTCGCTGCATTAGCAGACGGTGACGGCGACGATGATAATGAAGATAACGAGGAAGGCAAACGACTCCACGAGCTGATAACAATAGTGGAGAAACTGTATGCCGAAATAGCTCTGATAAAAGCAAGGCAAGTGGCCCGCAGGCAAGTGGAAAGCGAGGCCAAACAAATTGCTCGCGAAAGAAAAAATTGCCAATGTACAACAGCAGCCTACAACAACAAAGGCTGCAAATATCAAAACTGCGCCAGCTAGTTAAATAGCTGTTGAAAACAAAGAAAAGAAAATTGCTACAGAAGAGCAGCAACGTGGGACCGCGGTACAACCTCCCCAGAAGGCGGCCGCACAGCCATCTGTGTCAAAGGCTGCTGCTGGGGAGTCAGAAGTGATGGTCGCTCTGCGTGTCATTCAGGCACAAAAGAGCGAACTATCGCGGCAAATAAGTGAGCAGGCGCGTAAGGTGGATTAGATCTACCGTGCAGTGCCGTCGCTTGTGCAATTTTTAGGTAAATGGGTGCGCTGCCGGAGAGGCCTTTTAAGATCCTAGCCGTGAATGTGAATTCGCTAGTTAGGATAGAACGACGAACCAACTTCCTTGAGTTGTTAAATGACTAACGTCCTGATGTATGTATGGTTAGCGAAACTAGGCTAAACCAGCATCACAATTTGACTAATAATAATTAAATTATCGTAAGGAGGGACCGACCCAACTCGAATTTCGCGGGTGGGGTTGCGATCTTCATATGTAAGGGCATTGCTCATAAAGTAATATATAGTGGTGAAGTACGCCGATTCCAGTTGCTCGAAGAGTGTATCGTGTGCATCCCTCTCCAACATGGGAGGCGGTTTTATGTGGTCGCGATCTATGCGCCGGAGGCTTCTCAACCCTCTTGTTTCATAACAGAGCTCGAAACAGTTTTTCGATGTCTGAAACTGAACACTGATGAAAACTATTTCCTTTTGGACAGTGATTACAATGCTAAGCACCAAGATTGGGGAAATCAACGACTGGGGGAGTACATGCCGACGCACTCTTACAATTACGGTAAGACACGTTGGCCGCGCTTTTCCGGTGCCGTCTCAAGGGAACTTCGTTCGAACGGTACAGCACCGCCATGCAACAGGAATCTGTCGAACGTTGAGATCGATGGACACCTGCAACATATGGAGGATGCAATCCGTAGTACAATGGACAGGACAATTCCTAAGTATAGGCAAAATGATTCAACGAACATGTACAGAAACGTGACAATAGACGCACTTTACACACAAAAAAGTAGACTCCTTTCGAGACTCAAACTCTTGCACAGGAGGTTTACCGACCGACACGATTTGGAGATTAGAACTCTGAAGTCACAGATCAAAAATCTCCAACAACTTATTAAAGAAAGCTATAGAATTTCCATTTCATGTGTCTAGAACAACAAAATTCGGGCTGTGCGTGTGCAGTCCAACAACCCGAGTATGTTTCCGGAAATAAACAAAATCTTTATGAAAAAAGATCAAAATGACCTTCAGAGTATTAAACTCCAAAGGATAACAGAGAACAAAGACTTACTTCTGATATTAGGAATAGATCCAGATGACGCCATTTTGAATGATGACCACTTTATAGTGGAAGATGCTCAGGAGAAGGTAGAGACTGTGGGTGCTGTTTTCGAGCAATTATATAAGGTGAATGAGTCCGAATTACGACCTTGAGAACAGAGCCTTTGTTTTACACTTCTATCTTAGAGACGAGATCTCGCATTGGCGGTCTGAGAATCCTGGTTTCACTAGGTTCAATGACGACCGACTTGCAAATGCAGTCATCGCCCAGCGAAACGGGGATAACACCCTGTTCGTTTCTAAGATGGACCTCTTGGACATCTTTCACAAAATAAAGAAAAAGAAGTCAGCAGGAGTCGACGGCATACCCAATGTTGTGCTGCGAAACCTCCCTGCGGAAGCGGTGGACATTAAACACCACGTTGTTCAACAAAGCGCTGAATAATGCATATTATCCAGTGCGTTGGAAGACGGCAGTGGTCCATCCTCTCCTTAAAAAAGGGAAGGATGGTTCCAATCCAGCAAATCTCTGGTCAATTAATATTCTTCCGAGTATCAGCAAGGTATTCGAGAAAGTTCTCAATAGAGCTTTGTCCACATGGGCTGAGGACGAACATATTATTCCAGAAAATCAGTTCGGTTTTAAGGCGGGTCATGATACCATACATGCCTCGTCTAAACTAGTATCTGATATTCAGTGGAACAAAGCTAAAAGGCAGTGAACGGGTGCATGTCTGGTTGATTTGAAGAAGGCATTCTAACCGTTTGGTTAGACGGTCTTTTCTATATGTTGATCAGGTATGGCATGAGTAAACCACTGCTATATATTCTGAATGACATGCTTCATGGTAGAACGTTTGTTTTGAAAAGTTGCAATATAACTTCTACCAGAACTTTTAAAATACAGAACGGTCTGCAACAAGGAGCGGTGAATTCGCCTATTTTATTTAACATTTTCACTGGCTATCTAATTGGTTCTCTTCGCCATGCTATAAGGTACGCCGACGACCTCATTGCGTACAGAACGGGTCCAAAGATCGAAGACATCAGAAGTCTCTTGGAAAGTGACTTCGATAAGATTCAGCAATATTGCGATGACTGGAAGTTGAAAATCAACTTTCAGAAATCGGAGAGACTGTGTCTGCGTACCTGTCTTGGATTGCACAGAACACCAGAGTCGGAGTACAAAAAATATTATCCTAATGAGGTCCTTTACAACGGGGCTCAAATAAACAGAATCGACAACTTCATGATAAAACTGACACGGGGTCACACTGCAAGGTGGATTTGTCCCACCGGAGGCTTTCCTCTATTTTGACATGATAGGTTTGATTCAGGAACAGATAGGCGGTTCCGTTAATCTACCACGTCTGTCGTAAGTCCGTAGAACGACGGCTGCTTTACAACCGTGACGTCGCCGCAGAAGGCGGAGAAGTCGAAGAGCTCCTTCGGTTTAGTAGGGCGGTCTCAGATCACGATCGTCGTGACGTTGTTAAAACGTCAGTTATGTTCTGGTGGTTGTCCGGGCAACAAATTGATATTGATGATGATAGTCAGTCGCAAATGGCTGGCTTACACAGGTTTAGCGTGTAAGTCTTAGGGTAGGGGATGGGCACAGTGGCAAAAAAAAACAGAAATTAAATAAAAAAAAAATATATATATATATACATATAAAAAATATATAAAAAAGCCTTTAACCCAAAAAAAAAAAAAAAATTACATTAAAAAACAAGCTGCTGTGGCTCCTCTAGTTTTAAGTAGTTTTAATTAGATTTTAGTAATTTTAAGAACATACAAAAAAAAAATGATCTAGAAAACAAAGTTTTTAAATTTTTCTTAGTCTTAACCATACCTATAAGTTGTTAATTAATAAATTATCCTTAGGCCGAAAGGCATTAGAATTAAGATATTGTTTAATTTAGAGTACCTGATTAGGGTCAGTAAGTTAGTTAAGATATTATATAAGCTACTTTTTACATTTTTGTTAGCATGTACCTAAGTAGTTATAAGTGAAAGTGAATAAAAATGAATAAAAAATGAAATGAAAAAGTGAAATAGCAGTCAGTCAATCATATACTACACAACACTTGCGGGTTACATGAACCGATTGAGATGACAGCAAGATATATAAGAGACCAGTGTGAAAAAAGCCGTCAAGCAGTGAACATGCCGTATTAAGGAATAACATTAACTATTAATATTTTAATTTTACACTCTACAGTTTCTAATAAATAAAAGATAACTGTAACATAAAGTGGCGAGAGTTTCTTTTTTGCATCTCGCCCTACATGTATAAGGAACAGTTAAGATTTGTACATAAATTTACAAATCAGTATAGTAACAGCCTTATTTATAAACCCATAATAGGGAGCGAATAGCGCTATGTTCCTCTTACAATATCTCTGAACAGAAAAACCTATTTATAAAACTTTTTGAACGTAACATAGAGGTGGAATATCCTGAACGCCGATTTAGGTAGTATAGCGACTGAATAGGTTTAAGTCATCGCTATTGTGAAATGACAAGGAAATTTTAGTACGCCGGCGGATACATAGATGGCTTTCAGAGACCGGTTTGTTTTCGATAGTGAAGTACACCTGTGTATTACCGCTCAATGCTATAAATTAGATTATAGATTATAGATAGGTAAGATATACTTACCATAACTGTAATGGTTTATAAATAAGAATTTTTTTAACGTAGAATAGAGTGCTATTTACTACATAACTATTAGTCCGTTCAGAGCTATTTAGGGAAATCTAATAAAAACGGCTGTAAATGTATAGAGCCAACAGAAGATTTTTGTGCTGTTTTCAACAATTTGCCTACAAATTGGACACAGAATCGGGTTGTTATTTTTTATATAGTTATAGTAAGAAAATTTAAATACATCAAACTAAATAGGTGAGTGTATAATGTTTAATGTATATAGTTTCCCTTACTGAAAAAATATAATAATAATAGTAAAAAATTCGCGGGAAGTTCTTGTTGCTTTTATTATTTTTCAGTAAGGAAAACTAAATACTTTAACATCATACACTTTCCTATTTGGTTTAATGTATCTAAATTTCCTTAATAAAAAAATAATAATAGCGAAAAATTCGCGGCAGTTTTCAGATATTATTATTTTTCAGTAAGCTTGATCGAATTAGAACACTAAGATCCGTGGAAGCCTTCATGTCAAAAGTACTATCTTGGACAAAATTCAGCACGACCGGCTCAGTTGGTATTGTCATGTTCAAAGGAGAGATCCGCAGAACCCCGTGCAAAAGGCAATAACGTACAACGTTTCAACAAATTTGCGACGAAAAAGAAAAGGCAACCCAAAACACTCCTGGTGCAAGCAAATGCAAAAACAGCAGCATTTGGTTGGCCTCAGACATGGAACAATCCAAAACCGGGAGGCTTGCCGACGCTTTCTGAGGTCAACGCGGCGTACCCCACAGGCGGATCACTAGTGTGAAACAGAAAAGTGGGAGAGTTGTGATCGCTTCAAGATCACTACTCGTAACGCCGAAAATGAAAAAGAAGAAGATTATTTTTCAGTAAGGAAAACTTAGCACATTAATGATTATAAACTCTCCTAGTTAGTTTTCCTTTGAAATGTTCCAAATGTTCCATGCTGTCACGTTGTCTTTGAAAATATGTATGCGAATGACAAGAAAGTAAAATTGTTTCTCATCAATGAGTTCACTTTATCTAACGGGAAGACCCATTACCAAAAATAAATAATTTTATACTTTGCTTACCAGATCTGTAATGAAATGGGAAAGTAATTCATATACAAAAAAAATACAGTTTGACTTTTTTCCGATTTTCAAAGTGCCGATCTGCAACTTCACCAGACCACACGCCAGTGATAACAGTTTAACACGTCTGCTTCCCGGCCGTCCAAACTAGTTATCAAAAAAAAAACCAAAGCTCTCCTTTCATATTAACTCAATTATTTAAAAAAAAAAAAAACCATAAGAACAATTAAAATCAATTCAATCCGAAAAGCGCGTCGCGCAATCAACAGAAAATTTAAATTGCCTTCAGTGCAGTGCATGCAAAAAAAAAAAAAATCAGTGCAGTGCGCCCACATAAAATTAAATAGATTCGTGCGGAGTATTATCTATTCTTCCAGTTACCAACTCCTCCCTTTTTTTCCGTCTCATGTTCTTTGAAGCTGCACACAGTTTATTATGTGCAATTTTGGAGCCCATTTGAGACGTAAGGCGGATAGTTGTTCATCATGTGTTGTTCTCCGTTTTATGAAATGATACGAATGGTTGGTTGTTAGGGCATAACACCAGCAGCTGTTTGTTATTTTCGTTTCTGTCTCTAGTCTGAGAACTTCACTTGATGTTTTAACTTAGTTGCGTTTTAGTTGTGATTTTGTTCTTTTCTTTCTGTATTTTGTAATGCGTGGGTAATTTTTGTGTTGATTTTAGCAATATTCGGTGGGCTAAGATCAAATTTCTTTGCAGTGTTCGCCCATACTGCTAAATGCAGGCCAGCTTTTTTGGCATTAAGTGAAACACAGGTTGGCGAGAACTCTGATCCTACAGAGTTCTTCCTTTCTGGCTATTGCTTAGTGCCTTTATTCTTTTCCTCTTATGGCCTCGCCGTAATGATGTTGCCTATCAAGTTCTACCACAATACGGCCTCTGTTCAAATAGGAACTTCAACTTCATGTGGTTTAAATTAAATGTCCAAAAGCACATCATTCATTATTGTTTCATTTATAGAAGCCCCAATCTAGATAGCAATTCAACCTCTAACGAGTTTGTTGCGCTATCTGACTCCATTTCAAGAATTGTTTCCCTTTACCCTCACAATGAAATTGCTACTGCGGGCGATTTCAATTTACACAATTCTGGGTGGCCTCGACATTCTGGCCAGACTACACCCGAAGGTAGGTGTGTTGAGATTTTCGCTGAATTAAATCCTTTAACTCAGCTTGTTGATGAGCCCACTCGGGTTCCGGATATTTCTGGCCATTCGGCCAACACATTAGACTTGTTTCTCACTTCTCATCCTGAAAAATATATGGTCCAAGTGTCATCACCTCTACGCACGTCGGACCATTGTGTCATATCGGTAGATTTCCCGGTTTCCGTCACAGTAAAAAGAGAAAAAGGCCCAAAAAGGACTGTATGTGCAATTTTGGAGAGTGACTAATTTCTTTAGAAATTTCAACTGGTCTTTGTGCTTTCTCGACGGTAACGTGGATGCATCAGCTGATATGATATCTAACGTAATTCTCAACGGCATGACTAACTTTGTTCCGCATAGATCAAAGAGCATCATCCCCAAAGAAAATTCGTGGTTCGATTCGGGCTGTAAAGAGATGATTAGGGAAAGAGAAAAATGTTTTCGGATTTATAAAAATGACCCTACCGTTGAAAACAGAAATAAGTTTAAGCGCACCAGGAACATCTGCAATGCTCACATACAGAAGACCAAGTTTTTATATGACCAAAAGGTAAGACAAAAAATACTATTGTGTCCAAAAGGAAGTAAAAACTTTTGGTCTTTTGTTAAGAATATTAAGAACTCAACTAAATCATCGGTTCCTACGCTCGTCTTCAATGACTCTGCTTACGTCAACTCTATCGACAAAGCCAATCTGCTAGCAGCACAGTTTGCTGCCAACTCGACACTACCATACAGCACTCTAGCTCCACCTGAGCTTGTGAGTAAGAACTGTGCAATGAAGCAGATATTTTTCCGTACTCGTTCGGTAGCAAGAGTCCTAAACGATCTCAACATACATAAATCCGCTGGTCCAGATGGTATCCCTGCTATTATTCTGAAGAGGTGTTCTTCAACGCTGGCAAAACCACTGCGTAAGCTTTTCTATTTATCCTATTCTTCTGGGCTCTTTCCGAGTAGATGGAAAACAGCATTTGTCCAGCCTGTCCCAAAAAGAGGCGAATCTTCCTACCCTTCCAATTACCGTCCAATTGCACTTACGTCCCTTCTTTCCAAGGTCAGGGAAAGGACCGTCAGTACGGCTTTCGTAGCAAACGGTCCACTGGTGATTTGATGGCTTATCTCATCGAAAAGTGGAACCAATCCTTACATTGTTTTGGAGAAAGTAAGATTATTGCGCTTGATATTTCTAAAGCATTTGATAGAGTTTGGCATCAGGCTCTTTTATCGAAAGTGCGTGCTTTTGGTATCGATGAGTCTCTTCTTCGTTGGATTAGAAATTACCTTTCCGATCGTTCAATACAAGTTGTGTTGGATGGTTTTAGGTCTGATACCCACTTTATAAATACTGGTGTGCCCCAGGGCTCCGTTTTGTCTCCGACTCTCTTCCTCATTTTCATAAATGATCTCCTGTCTGAAACTTCTAATCCTCTCAATTGTTTTGCTGACGACACCCGCACTGTCTTCTTAACATTATATCTAAGGGTACAACCCCTTGAAGTGCGCGTAAATTATATAAAATAAAAAAATTTGGCTTCATTTCACTTTCGCAAAGCGAAATAAGGTTAAAGGAAGTTGTGCATACTAGGGCACAGGGCGTACACCTATGAGTTTAATACCAAATGAAAGCTTACGTTCAGCATAATCAGTCTATCAAATATTTTTGAATTCGGTCTTGATGATTTTGAGATAATTGGACTTGAAGTTGAGCGCCAGAAATGGGAAAAATCTGACATTTCTGCAAATAATTTCGTATATCTCGAAAAAAAAGCACCTAGGACAATGATTTAGGTATCATATGAAAGATCATAAAAATATCTTTCATTTTATATAAAATGCATTCCTTTGAAATGCCTCGTATTTTGAAAAGGACGACGTAAAATTTATTTGAATAGAAACACTTTCGTTGACGTATGCCAGCCTTTCCTTGCCTTTAGGTGGCTCAACTAGAGCGTGGTGCTCCTAGGCCTTGTCCAATATGACCCTCCAGCCGGCTTGATCTCTAGCCTGCCGTCTCCAATTTTGCACTCCAAGTTGGCGGAGATCTCCTTCTACCTGGTCGCTCCATCGAAGATGAGGTCTACCTTGGCTTCTGACTCCCTGTGGTTTGGCGTTGAAGACCTTACGCGCTGGAGCGTTGATGTCCATTCGCTCTACATGGCCCAGCCATCTCTTATTTTTCTGGCTAAACTTATGTCGCTGTACAGCTCGTATAGTTCGTCGTTGTATCTTCTTTGCCAAACGTTGTCTTCTCGATTCACGCAAACAGGACCATTAATCGTACACAGAACTTTTCTCTCGAGGACTCCAAGTGACTTTTCATCCGATTGGGAGAGGGTCCATGCTTCTGCACCATATAGCAGGATGATGGGTGTTTTGTATAGTGTCTCCTTGGTTCTTCTCGATAGGGCTTTATTCCTTAATTGCTTATTTAACCAAAAAAAAAAAAAAAACAGCGATTAGCAAGAGTTAGTCTGCGTTTGATTTCAGCGCTGATGTTGTTGGCTGAGTTTACAGCAGTTCCCAGGTAGACAAATTCACTGACTACCTCGAAGTTATACCTGTCAATGGTGACATTTTGACCAAGTCGGTGGTGGCATTGGACTTTTGTTGATGAGAGCATATACTTCGTCTTTTCCTCTTTTATTTTCAGCCCCATTTGGCTTGCTGCTGACTCCATAGTAGTGAATGCACCAGTTACTGCTCGTTTTTTTCTTTCTATCACGTCTATGTCATCTGCAAACCCAAGTAATTGTGTTGATTTATTGAAAATGGTGCCCGATGTACTGGCATGGGTGCTACGTATTACATTTTCAAGCACAATGTTAAAACAGCTGCATGACAGTGCGTCGCCTTGTCTAAGCCCTCTGGTGCTTTCGAAGGTTTCAGTAGAGTCTCTACCAACTTTGACGGAACAGCTAGCGTTCTCCAACGTCATCCTGATAAGGCGTATCAGTTTAGCAGGGATTCTAAAGTTAGACATAGCTCGATACATTTCAACTCTGTTAACACTATCGTACGCTGCTTTAAAGTCGACGAACAGGTGGTGGTAGTCGATGTTGTACTCTTGGGTTTTTTCCAAGATTTGGCGCAATGGTCGATGGTAGATTTTCCAAGTCTGAAGCCGCATTGATAAGGACCTATTTAACCATCAGCAAACAGCTTGAGACGTTCACGTAATAAGCTCGAAAGGATCTTATAGGAGATGTTTAGAAGACTAATGCCTCTATAGTTGGCGCAGAGTAGGCGGTCTCCTTTTTTGTGGATCGGGCAGATGGCACTGAGGTTCAACTCATCGGGCATACTTTCCTCCGACCATATTTTGCAGATGAGTTGGTGTATGCTCCTGACCAGGTCATCTCCAGCGTGTTTAAAAAGCTCCGCTTGTAGACCATCACATCCAGCTGCTTTGTTCATCTTCAGTCTGGTGATGGCTACTTTGATCTCATTTTGGTCGGGCGGCTGCAGTTCGTGGTCGTCATCTAGAATAACTGGTACAAGTTGATCTTGGGCGGGATTTTGGCTGTCATCGCCATTTAGCAACTGGTTAAAGTAGTCTCTCCAGATGGTTAACATCGCCTGCGTTTCCACTATGGTGTTTCCATCCTGTTCTTTGCAGGGTCCAGGGCGACTTGTGAAACCCGATGTTGATTGTCTCACTCTTCTATAGAAGTTTCGCACCTCTTTCCTACTAAAACATCTCTGCATCTCCTCTACTTCGCGTTTTTGGTGTTCCTTTTTCTTCCTCCTGAGTAAGCGTTTTTCCTTCGCTCAACGTAAAGATTTCTGGACACTCTAGTATCTCTCTGGAGCCATGACTTGTATGCCTCCGTTTTTGCTTTGTTTGCCTGAGCACATTCGGAGTGGAACCAAGGGTTTCTAGGGGGTAGCTGTGAGAAACCTAATACCTCTGACAACAGGCTTGTTGGAAAAGCTGCCATTGGTCTTCCGGGTTCAGGTCATCAGTCGAAGGAATCCTCGCAAGCTCAAGGGAAACGCGGTCGGCATAGGCAGCGGCGGTATCTATCGATTGAAGTCGTCCAACATTTAGTTTCCTCGGCGTAGTTGGTGATCGCTTAAGAGCTTCCATCGAGATCCGTACTCTGAGTTTTGCACCAACTAAGAAGTGGTCCGAGTCGATGTTTGCTCCTCGGAAGGTACGGACATTCAGGATGCTGGAGGAGTGTCTTCCGTCAATCGCAACATGGTCGATTTGGTTGCAGGTTCGACCATCTGGGGATCGCCATGTGCCCTTGTGGATGTCGGGACGTGGGAATCGCGTGCTACTTATTACCATGTTTTTTCCCGCTGCAAAATCGATGAGCCTAAGTCCGTTATCGGAAGTGGTGTCGTGCAGGCTATGCTTTCCGGTCGTCTTACCAAAGATGTCCTCCCTGACAATTTTGGCATTAAAATCTCCCAAGAGGATTTTAATGTCATGTTTGGGGCACTGCTCATAAGTTTTGGCGAGGAGCTCGTAGAAACTTTCTTTGGTAGCATCGTCTTTCTCTTCTGTAGGGGCATGGGCGCTTATGAGGCTTAGGTGGTGGAATTTGGCCTTGATGCGGATCGTTGTCACTCTTTCACTGACTTCGCGAAAGCTCAAGACTTTTTGCGATCTCCCATCAAGTTGGCAATTCCCATATAGTAGAAAGTTCAGTCATCTGTATCTCTCAGGCCCGGTCCATCCTATCGCATATCCTGGAGGGCTGTTACATCAGCGTTGAGGCTGGCGAGGGTCTCGGCTAGCTGTTCAGCTTTGCGCGGCCTATTCAACGTACGCACGTTCCAAGTGCAAATGCGTAAATCATTGTCCGTTTTTCGTTTGCGGGGGGGGGGGGGGGGGGAGGGTGGTCGTCAACGTTTTTGGTTTGGTCATCCGAGGCATATCTTTTATTTTTCATCACTTTTATTTTCCCTTTCATGACCGGCTTGTGAGGTCTCTGCATGACGTGTAGATCGCGTTTGGTTGGATATTCAGAGCGTATTTTTTTTTCTCCTGCTCCTAGTTCTTGAAAAGAGAGCTCAGGTATCAACAATCAATGGATCTGATGGATCCAACGCTCGTCGTTAGTTCACCTGTCGGCTATCCAGCGGGCACCGCGGAGAGGTAACGTTTGCGATTTTCCCACCATGCCAGCCAATATCTCGAAAAATTCAGTGATGACCTATATTTTTTTTTTGCACCACTTTAATCTTTAATTGGTAAGCTTTAATTTGATATATAATTACGCTATCATACATAAAGCATATCACGTACATTATACACAATTCCTAAAAAAAAAAATTAAACAAAAAATAAGTACCAAAGCAAATGCATTTTTTCATTTATTTTTTCGCAGTACCTACTCTGTTTTTTACAAAACATAAGACCAGAATACATATTAATGCTACAAATGCAAAAAAATTAATCTTCGTTTAGATCTATCAAAATACCATCCAAAAACAAAGCTTTTGCTATATATATTGAAATAAAATAAATGAGGACTTAAATCGCAAAACAAAAAAAAAAAAAATTTTAAATACAAATTAGAAAAAGAGAATAATATAACTTATGGTAATCTAATCATAAAAGATTTTGGAAAAAAGAGAGTGAGTGAGAACTGTTAAGTCAACATTTTGTAAGCTCCAGTAAATTGTTATTATTCAAGTGGTTTTAAGTCGAAATTAATATTGAAAAGGTATTATAACTCTTCGCCTATACAAACAAAGGTGAGTCTTGATAAATCTAACCCGAGCTGACTGCATTTGAAAGCAAGAAGCGCAAAATAAAATTTGAAAACTATCTGCCATCACGACGGTAATATGCAACGGACACCAAAAAAATCATCGAAAACAGTAACAACACGACTGCTCTGAGTTCATCTGCCAAGAGAGAACTAGCGGAAACCTCGCCTGAACATTTTCAGCCACAAAAATCTGCTTCGAATAGGAAAAACACTAACATGTCCGTCGGTACAATGCTAATTGGGGATCTGAAAATCCTTATTGAAAGTACAATGACTTCGCTTCTTGACGACAAACTTAAAGATATGCTCACTAAATGCGATATTGAAAAAATCAGCACAGAGATAAATTTACTGCAGCAAATCAATCTCTCGCTGCAAAGTATGCTGGAGAAAATGGAGTCACGGTGCGTTGCTCTCGAACGTCAAGTTGAATTCTTGTCAATGAGGCCAAACGAAAAAAACCTTGTAATGCACTTCCCAGCCCAAGCAGGTGCTCCGGCAGCGGAAAGGGCTAAATCACTGTGTCTAGATTTACGCCAAACGCAAAATCAAGGAGCAATATCAGGAACGCGTTTGATACGATCGCGCAACACAAACACCGAAAGCGTGATTATTGAACTGCAAAACAAGGAGGATGTAGGTCGAATACTCCAAAACACGACGAGGTTCAGGGGCACTGGAATATCAGTTCACAGAGACTATCCCGCCGCGGCAAGAGAAAGAAGAAGAAAATCAATTAAAATTAAGTCACTGCCAAAAACCATTATATTAAAACATTCATTCGGGGAAATGCCATCAAAATTGAAGGAAAAACATTTTACTTCAACTCCAGTAATGTTTTGACTTGTGGTGAAGAAGGAGGATTGACGTTTTTACAACAACTGATCGATGACAGCAATGAAGTGACAGCAGTTGAAAACCAATTATGCGGCTCTCAAACTGCTAGCAGAGCAGTGCTGCCAAATTATATTTAATACAAATGCCGTCAGCCATATTTTCAATAGAAGTCATAACACTAAATTATATAATATTCCATTTAAAATTATTTCTTATAATATATCAGGTTTAGGAAATAAGTTGATTTTTAATACCCTATTACAAAAAATTAGAGATAGTGATATTTTTTTTATTATTCGAAACTTTTTTTGAGCAAAACACGTCACATTGTGAAACGTACTTTCAAGAATTTTTGCTGAAATGGATACCCGCAACAAGAACACATACACGCGGAAGAGCTAGCGGTGGATGCTTATTTGGATTGAAAAAAACGTTAAATAAAGCACTAAGATGCAATTTTATAAATGAAATGAACAGAACTATTCTTGAAATGACTTGTTCGAATGAGACATTGTTTATAGTTTCTGTTTATATTAACTATAATAAATGGATGGATGACTTTGCTGGTTTGCAGAACTTTCTCCTTGAATTCCACCAAGAAAATATTATGGTTATTGGAGACTGTAACGCAAGGATAGGAAACTCACAGCTGCTACAGAAGAACCCAGAATGTGTCCCCGACAATGTTAGCAATACGAGGTCAACAAGAGACACAAAAATTGACGCTAAAGGGAGAAAATTTATTGAAATGTGCGAAACGGCTGGTCTTACATTGTTGAATGAAAGAACTAGAAGTGACCCGGATGGCCATTTTACCTTTATAAGAGGAACGTTATGTTGTGTTATTGATTTTTGTCTCGTTCGTGGTAGATGGATTCAGTACGTTGAAGACTTAAAAGTTGAAGAGATGGTGTACTCGGATCACTTACCACTGCTCGTCAACTCCATTATTTGTAATGAAGAGCCAGCTAGCAATATCTCGAATATGAAGTTGTGACCAAAAATTAAATGGAAAGACACGCATATAGAAAGATATCAAAACAATCTCGACAGACTGCTGACATCCGTTCGCGGAAATGAGATGAACTCACTACGCAACACAGATATCCTGATATCTTGCATAACACAGGCAGCTCAGTCCTTTCAATATGTTCAAAATCGGAAATGGAGAGAACCGTGGTTTGATAAAGACTGCGAAACAACAAGGAACAGAGCTTTTGGATTTCTAAGACTGCTAAGAGCAACAAATTCTAACCTAGCAAAAAACATGTACCAAGACGCTAATAAGGCCTTCAAAATTATTTGCCGCGAAAAACAAAACAGGTACTCACTTTACTTAGGTAATGCGCAAATTTTCTCAAGTAAATGACAGCAGTACCTTCTGGAAATTAGCTCGCTCTCTCAATGGCATACCCTTTGTTCAAAACATTAAAATCGATACAAACATCTTAGCCGAGCATTTCAAAAATTTACTAAACACACCGATAAACTCCAATCAGGTAATGCTCTATGCCTCACCGCATCTGGAAATCAAAAATCTTGAACACACTTTCACCGCTCAAGAAGTCATGGACGCAATAGACCGATGCAATCTAAACAAAGCTCCAGGCGAAGACCGTGTGCCGTATGAGTTTTTCAAATATGCCACGGTGAACTTTATCAGAAAAATAACAGATGCTTTCAACTACATATTTGATAAAGAGAAGTACCAGAAAGCTTTCAAAAGAATATTATCCTTCCAATCTACAAAAGGGCGATGCCGAAGACCCAAACAACTACCGAGGAATTTCGTTTTTGAACTCGGTTATGAAAATATTCACTGGTGTACTCCTGCACAGGCCCACAAACTGGGTAGAAAATAATGATTTACTGAGCGAGTTCCAAGCGGGTTTTAGGAAAGGATACTCAACTGTTGACAATATTTTCTCACTAACATGCATCGGTAAATCATATTTGGATAATAGAAAGAAATTATATGCCTTTTTCGTCGACTTCAAAGCGGCTTTCGACTCAATCAACAGGGAAGCACTTTTCTACAAGCTCAGTTGCCTAGGAATATCCAAAATGCTAAAAGCAATAAATTGCCTCTACAAAAACAGCAAGACGGCGGTATGGGACGGGAACGAAGTGTCTACCTGGTTTCAAACAACGTCTGGAGTTAGGCAAGGCTGTCTTTTAAGTCCGCTTTTGTTTTCCCTGTTCCTTGATGATTTGACATCAGTTCTACCAGGTGGTATCAACATTGCTGGCACCAACGTGAAGGCTTTGATGTATGCAGACGATACCGTCATATTATCAGAATCTGCAGAAATGTTACAAATGATGATCAACAAGCTTCAATCTTACTGTCACCTGTGGAGCCTAAAGCTGAATACCAACAAATCAAAAGTTATGATCTTCCGAAATGGAACAGGCAGATACGCAGTAAATGAGAAGTGGAGGTGGGAACATGTGGACCTGGAGGTTGTAAAAGAGTACAAGTACCTTGGAGTTATCATAACACCACAGCTGTCTTTTAAAAAACACCTGAGCGCTAAGCTGATAGAATCAAAAAAGCCATAAATTGCAGTTGGAAGGGTGTACTTGGTAAAAAGTATGTGGCTCCGAGTGCCAAATATAAACTTTTCGAAGCCGTAATGAGGTCGATAATGTGTTATGATTGCCAGGTTTGGGGGTTCCTCCAATATGAAGAACTAGAAAAGTTGTTGAGGTACTTTATAAAAAAAATGTGTTGGCTCCCGGAAAACACGCCTACGTATATGTTACACCTGGAGACTGGTGTTTCGCCTTTGTATACATTCTCACTCAAGATGCACCTCAATTATATTTTAAAAGTTACTGAGCTTCCCCCTCATCGCCTTCCTGGAACCATTGCAAGGCATCTACTCAACCAAAAAGCTCAGTTCTTTACTGAGAGGTCAACTTGGGAGCGGACTCACAATGTGCAGTTATTGGAAACCGGGACGGAGACTTGGAAACGTAGCTTTGAAGTGCTGCTTGCTAAGATTGAACAGGACAGCTTCTCTAAATTTACGGTTTTGGCGAACCGAAGCGAGACTCGAAGTATGTACAAGTCACAAGTGCCTACAACACAATCTTGGATCAAACAATTATTTTGATGATTGCTACAACCTATTTCAACTGTATTCAAAACAAGAGGAGAGTTATTGCACCTTAATTATCGACCTCTCTGTAACCATCGAGTTAGAGAACATGTGTTCCACTTCCTAGGAACGTGCCCAATTCTTGCTGCAATCAGAAGACAACACTGGGGAAAAAAACCTATTAACTGTAGATGAGACCAAGGAAATCCTAATTGGACCGGATTGGAACATTTTAAGCAGTTATGAAAAAACACCGCTGAGATACCGTTACCAAATCCTGATTGAAGCATTTTAATCCTACCTTCTGTACAGCAATCAATCAAAACATCTCCTTAATATTAAAAACGAATCAATGAATTATTAGCTTATTTATTAATTAAACTTATACATAGCTTGAAAATGTTAAATATCTACATTATATAATACTATTGATTTATTTATTTATTTTTGTTTATACTCTTTTTTTTCTGGCTGACGGCAAAAGCCATGTCATAATTGTGAAAATGTAAAATAACAACAAAAAAAAAAACCTTTAATTTTGTTAAATAAAATCACACACTTCTACTACTACTACTACTACTCATAAAAGATTTAACAAAGTAAAGAATAAGATGTACATGTACATAGGTTCAAGTAAGAGATGAGAAATAATTAAATATAGCAGTTTTAAAGCGAGTGATATTAGAGATAGATCTTATATTTATTTGTAAAGAGTTCCATAATTTAACAGTGTGAATGAGAAATCATCATCATCATCAGGTCCTGTAACCCCGCTCGGGGCATAGGGCGTCAACAAAACGTCTCCATCCTTCTCGATCAGCAGCTAGATACCTTAACTGTGGCCACGTCTTTCTCTGGGAATTAGCTTCTGATAACACTGTAGACTTCCATGTTGTTCTTGGTCTTCCAACCCGCCGTGACCCTTGAGGATTCCATTCAAAGGACTGCTTCGCAATATCATCGTTTGGTTTCCTCAGTGTGTGACCAATCCATTGCCATTTGCGCTTTCTGATGTCGATGTCCAAGCGCCTCTGACCTGTCCTACGCCACAACTCCTGATTGGATATTGTTTGTGGCCAGCGAATTCTCAGGATGTGACGCAGACAGCGGTTCACGAAAGCTTGCGATTTTCTCGAGATGGTGGCCGAGACTTTCCATGTTTCACAAGCATATAATAGCACGGATTTCACATTGGATTCGAAGAATCTCAGTTTAGTGCGTAAGGAGACTTGACTGGATTTCCAAATTTGGGACAGAGCACCAAAGGCAACGCGAGCTTTATTTATTCTGCTTTTTACGTCCAGATCCGTACCACCGTTTGCTGATACAATACTTCCGAGGTAATTAAATTGTTCGACCTCTTCAACGGGCGTGTCATGCAGAATAATACGATGTTGTGTTGGGGGGCCTGTTAGCATTATTTTTGTCTTTTTGCTATTTATTTTAAGACCGCACGCTTCTCCTTTCACCCGTAAAGTTTGACACATCTCGTTCAGCCCACTGATGTTATTTGCCATGAGACATATATCGTCGGCATAGTCTAAATGGCTAAGCCTTTGAAACGTTCTCCATTGAATACCCTGCCTCTCAGTTGTACCGACGCTCGCCGTCAAAACATCATCTATCGCCAGCAGAAAAAGAATTGACGATAAAACATCCCCTTGTCTCACACCCTGTCGAAAGATTCGGATAGCTGCCCATTATGCAACACGAAACACCTTGCATTGTTGTAGGACTCCTTTATAATGGCAACAATTTTTGGCGGAATTCCTCTACCAAGAAGTGATCTCCATATAGATTCTCGGTTAACTCGGTCAAAGGCCTTCTCAAAATCTACAAACATGAGATTTAGCGGTGTTTGAAATTCTGCAGACTGCTCAAGAACAAAATAAGAGAAATAAACGACTAGAATTGAGGTAATTGTGGCGTGATGGTATAAGAATAAGAGATCTTTATGAGCGGGCAAATCTAAGCTTTTCATACAAATACACCGGAGCCTTATGAGTTAAAAGATTATGAAGGAAAATACAATTTCTCGCATCAATATAGTGTTTCAATGTGGTGCCCAAAAAATTAAATGCGGACAGAGAAACATGTTCATATCTTCAAGGCCCGTATACATATCTAATGGAATTATTAAACGCAACTTGAAGTTTACGTGGGGATAATGAGTCGATATTAGGATATACAACTTCGGAGTACGTTATCAGAGGTAAAATGAGACTTTTTACAAGTCTTTTCCTAGTATCAGTGGGAGTAAAGCTAGCAGCCATCCACAATTTCCTGAGGCAACAATAGATTTTACCTACAACTTTATTTGTTTGATCATATCCCGATAAGTTAGAGTTCAAGACAAAACCCTAACTAGTTGCAGGATGAACCATTTTTAGTTTATATGAAGAAACGTAAACATCCTGTAAGCAATCATTGCTATTTTATTCTTAGATATTGGTAAAACTAGTGACTTATCGGCATTAGGTGATAATTTATTTGTTCTAGACCACGAGCAGATAATGTCGAAGACCCTCATTTAATTTACCCACAAGTTCAACTACACTTTTAAATGGTCGTCATCAGCGTAGAGATGTACTTAAGTATGTTTAAAAACACTTGGTAGGTAGGTCATTAATATACATACAAAAAAGAATCAGGCCTGAGATTGACCCTTGTGGAACACCCTGTTTTACAGGTAAAAGGTTAGAAAAAGTGTCATTCGTTACAACTTTTTGCTGTCTGTTATCGAGATAACTTTCAAGTAGTCTCACTGTAGCGCTACAGAAGCCGAAGTGATGTTTAAGTTTCCTGATTAAAATTGTGTGGTTTACTTTGTCGAAAGCCTTCGAAAAATCAAGAAGGCATAGAAGCGTCACATGTTCCTTATCGTATTCCAGTCTTATATTATCTAAAATATGAACCATGGCAGTTGAACAACTGTGATTAGCTCTGAAACCAGATTGACCATCAAAAAGAAGATTATGTATACACAAATGCTGTGTTATTTGTTCTGCCATTAATCTTTTGAAGGCCTTCGACAAGCACGGTAAAATGCTAATTGGTCTGAAGTCAGATGCTAACATGGGGTTATTTTTTTTGCAACAGGTACCACCCGACAATCCGATTTGTCGAAGATCATTCCAAAGCTTTTTTGAGGGAAGAGATGAATCCAATTTAAAAGCACAATAGTTTCGTTTGGAATTTCTAACTAAAACTGTGGATCTTGTTCTGACTATCTTGTAGGAAACCCAATTAAAGTTTGAAGGAGAATGTTTCCACTTCCTGTAAGACTTTTTACGAATTTTGATAGCCTCGACAACTTCGGAAGTGAACCAAGGACAGCTTTTATCTCGGATATTAACATTTTTTAGTGGTACATAATCATTATATAGTCCAAAAAGTAGATCTTGGAAATGGTTTAACCTAGCATCAGGGTCAGATAAAAGTTGACAGTCAATCCAGGGAGCTGAGAAGGCGGCGTATCGAAGAACGTCTAAATTTATTGACCGATAGTCTTTGAAAGAGAATGATAAAGGAGTGGTTAAAATTGATATTGTGAGTAGAAAAAAGCAAACCATGATCAGATATGAAATCTAAAGATAACTGGTCTGAAAGAAGAACCGATGATGGATCGGAAACAATATTTAAATCAAGAAGGCTTGGGGTGCATCCATTTGCAAATCTAGTTGGATAGGTTGTATTCAATATCTGCAGCCCCAAAGAAGAAACCATATTACTGATTTGGAAGGCCCGTGAATCATTTTTCAGCAAATCAGCATTAAAGTCACCTTGAATAATAACGTGCTCATAATAAGGTGTAAACTGAGACAAAATATCAAAAAATGGTTGAGGGGAGCAGCTACGATTTGGATATTTGGAAGATATGCGCAGGCAATCAAGCAGTTGGTGCAACCATCATATACTTCAGCAATAATGAATTCAATGTCAAGGTCAGTCGATTTACTAATATCTTTGCATTTAAGAGAAGATCTACAATATATTGAAATCCCACCACCCCATGTAGTTGTACACCTATCATTCCTGGTGATATAATAGTAAGGTATGTTATACTGTATATCACAAACATCCTGCTTAAACCATGTTTTGCAAACACAAATCACATCAACTAAAGAACCAACAAATATATACTTTAAATAATCCAATTTAAACTGATTTAAGCTACGAATATTTAAATGGCAAACCCTTAAACCATCACGATAATTTGAAAGAATATTGAGCATAAATAAATAATAATAAATAGGGTGGCGCAACAGAGCGAGGAGCCCCTGGGCCTAGCGCATTTCTCACAACCATGCCTTGTGAGGGAATGGAGGGGACCTACAATTTTTTGCTGGTTCCGAACGGCTAAGGCTAAGGCTACGCAGTCAGCGATAAGCGAGCGAGCGATTGAACGATCAGCGATTAAGCGACAAAGTCGAACGACGAGTGGCCTTTTCGTGAGCGACATTTCTTTAGCGATTAGTTGTTAAATTGCCGTTGTCAAGAGCACTACGTTTATATTTGTTGTCGGAAAATCGTGTTTTTATGTATTGTTGCTCTTGACGCTAAGCGATAAACTAAAAATTAGAACAAGTTTGGTGACAGAGCGACGTCGTTCAGTTGCTTAAAAAAATCGCTCATCGCTCGCTCAATGCATGGCCAGTTCAATGCAATTTCATTTGTTTTAATTTTTTCATGTCGTTCAGTCGCTCGCTCGCTCGCTTATCGCTGACTGCGTGGCCTCGGCCTAATTGAGAATGCGCTTTTCATGGCAATGAATTTACTAACGGAGGACTTGCCAATTCCTCGCGACAGGCGATACCCGTGGAAAAACATTTTTGCATTTTGCCTCTGCTGGGATTCGAACCTCGAACCTCTGGGTTAGCAGGTGGACATGCAAACCATTACACCACGGGTACCATAGTAAGGGTTAATTTTTCATTCACACTGTAGCTGGAAGATTCCATATTCATTAAATTAAAGACTGAACAAAAATAGAAAGAAGAATAACACTAAAAATATAAAATCAATATCAACCAAATTACTAAGAGTAGACAAGGAAATATAGAAAAGAGAGGATAAGAAGAGTAACTATGTAACTATTACGATAATAAACTGAAAGATAGAGAAAGATGCAATGATAAATAATAAAATAATACATATTATTGATGCTTCGCAGCAGCAGAGGCATCAGCATTAACAGCAGCACCAGTGGCAATGTGTAGATCAGCTGGGCATTCAATGGAGAAAACTTTTCCGTTCAAAGTCTTTTTAGCATAGACAGTCCCATGTTTAGTATAGACGGAGAATAGCTGTTTTTTTCTCTTAAGACTAAGAGCGCTTTGTAAAAGAAAGCGTGAGTGTTTGGCCAAGCTTTCATTTAAGTAACAGTTGTCATTTGATGTAAAGCCGAAGTGTTTCAGTTTGAGCACTTTATTGTTTACCTTACGATAATCCGCTGCAGCTTTTAGAACAGTATTTCTGTCATGTTTTGATTTGAATCTAATCACAATCAGTGTTGGGGTGTGTTACTGCCTGAACAGAATGGCGTAGCTGTAGCTGTAGTACGCCGCGCTGAGCCATTTTGTTTTGTTTTCCTTTTTTCTGTGTGAAACGTCAAAATGTAGTGCTGCAGCGCGCTCAAAAGTTGAAGTTGAGTCAACTTGTACTACAGCTACAGCTACTACTACGCATTGTGTTCAATCTTATGGCATTTGCCTACTTTCGACTTTGACATTACATTTTTCTTCAATTTCTTTAACTTTCTTATAAAATTTGCTTGCACGACGCTTGTGTACTAATAATTCTGCAGTTGCTGTTTGTTTAGCACCATTGTTTAAATGGGAATCTTTTATTTTAACATTTAATTCTTTACACTTACTGCAAACGTCGATTTGTGGTCGGCCAAATGATAAATCAAAATTCAAATTAAAATATTGCCGAAAAAACTGATAGTTATTTTTGCCTCTTATTTCAGGATTCCTAGTCAAAAACATTTCATGTATTTTTTTAATATTTAATGACGATGACAAATTTGTGGAATTTTATTCTCCTTTTTTAGTTCTAATAGACGTCTGCATCTCTTAGCCGTTATTATTCCATGTAAACTTATGAAAGCAGATTTACATACTTATTTCCACATAATATTTGCAAGATATCGTTTTATGTTTTGTGTTTGCTGTGTCATTGGCTCGTTTTGAGGTGTTTTTGGGCGTAAATAGTAATAATAGTAATAAATACTTTCAAGCCAGCCTTATCGTCTTCAGACAAACCATCGAAACATTTTTGGGGACATCTAGAATAGAACAATAAAATCAGTCGTCAACAACACACATCATTACACATATAATATAACAACACGTAACTGAGTGTTATATAAAAACCCAGTAATGAGTAAAATACTTATCTAAACCAAGAACTAGGTACCTTTTTACTTTTCTAACTAACTAAATCTACTTAAATAATGAAATCAATGAAACTTACCTGCAAGTCTCTCCCGTTCAACGTCCCGGTATTTGTTTTCCTTTGTGGTTTACATGAGGCAAACCTTTTATTTTAGCGGTTCTTATGACTACGTGTTTATATTTTTCGGTATTTCTTACACCTCTCTTTTTTTCGGAATTTCATTATCAGAATCGCTCATGGTGGATGAACCGCACGTGTTTACTAACAAGAATAAGTTTGTTGTTTTATATCACAAAAATAAAAGAGACAGAACTATTGTGGCGGTTAACGGACTTATATTAAAATAATAAATTCGAAAAGAGCACATCTCTCAGAGTTGTGACCTTTTCGAAATTATTTCTCTGCGCGCCATAACATCCCCTATACCCCCATATACACCCCCTATGAGTTGACCTTGTCGTGGTGGGGGTGCTTAAGGACATCTTCTCCAGCAATCCAGCTGCAGAACCTGACCAACCAACATAACTCAAACAAAACCTGAAAAACATGGAAAAAGTTAATAAAAGAAGTAAAAAACGAACGGGGATATACGTTCACAAGTCGGCAGGTGTCGCGACTGCCGGCGATGGCTTGGCCTCGAAAGAGGATAAGTCGCCAGTGACAAATTTATTAACTGTAACGACAGAAAAAGCGATTGGCGGAAGGACTGGGGAGCCGACTGCAGTTCGAGGAAGGCCTCACAAGCCAACTAAGAAATGTGGAGAGCCCTCTGGTTCTAACGCCCCTCCTAAGGAGGATGCCCAAAACAGTGGAAGAGTTGCAGTGACTCTTTGTAGCACTTCCACCAATACTGCCCGTATTATAGGGACCCCGGAGGAGACTATTACAGCAAGTAGTGGGGCCGAGACTTTCGGTTCCAACGCGAACTGTGATATGTTGACGAAAGGGCCACCCTCATCCAAAACACTGCTCCAACCTCCCACCTCATCCCGTCCATTGTCGAAGGACTCAAGGTCGACCAACCCGGACGGTACGGGTGCCGAGACTATCGGCTCCGTGGCTGAAAGGGGAGGACCTCCTTCGAGCTCCAAAAACACTCCTTCCCTCCCCGAAGTTGTAGGTGAAACTGTGACTTACAGTGGAACAAACAACGTAAGGGTGTCCAATCCCCCTAACCCCAAAGTTGGAGGCGAAACTGTGACTTACAGTGGAACTGAAAACGAAAGGGCCGCCAATCTCCTTATCCCCCAAGTTGGAAGTGAAACTGTGACTTACAGTGGAACTGAAAACGAAAGGGCTCCCAATCCCCCTACCCCCCTAGTTGAAAGGGAAACTGTGTCTAACAGTGGAACGGACAACAAAGGAGATCCCAATCTCCCTACCCTCCCAAACCACAAAGAGAGGCGGAACGCGGAGAAAATTGCGAAGGTGTTAGGTGCGGTACCTAAACCTAAGCTTGATTCAACGCAATCTGCCAAGCTCGAATGGGCAATGAAAATTATTGCCATAAATAAGAAAAACGGCTCAGACTCAACGTCTAAGCGCCAACGCTCGTTCGTGGAGTCAACCCCGAACGCCAAAAGGCCTAAGGTGCAAAAATCAAGCACCCTCAGCTCCAAAAAAGACTTGTCGTACAGTGACGTACTGAAGGACAAACCAATTTTCGCCGTCATTGACAGGAGTAACGCGGATGGTGCGATCTCTTTCGATCAATGGGCGATCATCATGAATAAGCTCCAGGCCTCCTACTGGACTCTTATGATGGAGAACCCAGGGGAACCTGCCATCTTTGAGGACGCAGGATGGTATCAGGGGCGCGTCAGATTAATCGCGTTTGATGGAGAGAGATCGCGCGATCTGTATAAACTCGCGATAAGCAGGTTAGAGGGACTCTGGCCTGGTGCTAAGCTTGAAGTCGTGTCGAGGGAGGATATCCCTTGCAGGCCTAGGGCTCGCGCTAGACTACCAGCGGAACTCTCCTGCAAGGAAACTATCATGAAAATGATACAATTTGGCAATCCAACCCTGCCTACTCACGACTGGAAAGTCGCGAAGCTGGAGGAACCAGAGGGTCACTATAGATCGGCTATAATAGTCATCAATAAAGACTCCCTGGCTCCCCTGGCTGCTACTAAAGGTGTGATTCGGTTCGGCTGGTCAAATATTGCCCGGAAAATATATAAAAAAGATGAGGAGCATAACATCGCTCCATCTCCGGCAACACAAAGTGCGTCTTCAGTGGAAGAATCCGCAGGGCAAGTCGACCCTCCATCCATGGAGATAGACGAGCTCAGCACATCCTCTGCTGAAGCGTACGATAATAAACACTCCACATCCCACTTGGATGCCCAAAATGTCGTCAAATTCTCCGACTTGGAGACTGATGACTCCGCATCCCACTTGGATGCCCAAAACGTCGTCAAATTCTCCGACTTGGAGACTGATGACTCCGCAAACGAGGTTTCGCTCAGCGAGGATGACCTTCTTAGGTCAAACTCTGAGAGCGAAACAGATGACGACCTCAACCAGACCGTGGTGGGGGTTAGTCTACTTAGTTGTTCCCAAGATGGTGCAGCTAACTCAGATTAACCTCCAACACTCTAAGCAGGCTTCGGCCTCCCTTCTTATCCGTCTAAACAAAAGGGGGGAAGATATTGTCCTTATCCAAGAGCCTTGGATCATCAAGTCCATCGTTCGAGGACTAAGGACTCCTGGATATACTCTACTGTATATGAAGGACAAAGGTGAACCCAGATCCTGCATATTGGTAAGAAGTAGCACTAATGTATTTTTACTCCCTCATTACAGCAATCGTGATGTAACCACAATAAGATACCAGACCAGTGACAACATCTACTGGCTGGTATCAGCTTACCTCGGCCATGACCATCCTGGCCCTCCTCCATGCGACTTATTTAAAAGGATTGTCGCTGCAGCAGAACGGCAGAAGATCTGCCTCATCATTGGATGCGATGCTAATGCGCATCATACAGTATGGGGTAGTACTGACATAAATGTAACGTACCCTTCCCGACGATCAGTCACCTTGTCGCGGTGGGAGGGCTTAATTAGTTTATTTGAACCGAGCTCGATGCCGAAAGGTGGTCGAAGGATGGGGAAAATGAATGAAAACTAAGAATTGATCAAAAAAAACAGTATGGAAGATAACCCAAAGGATTTTTATTCTCCAGGTGGCAATCGTCAAAGCGAAAATCCACCCGTAGTCTTCACTACGGCAGGGGCACGGATTCTTGAGGCCCCATCTGACATACAAACGCACACCTTTACTGGTGGATACACGCGAGTCGAAGGTACCGTAACCGATGACTCCTGCAGTTCTCTCCATGAAGCTCTTCGTGGTCTGAACTGGAAAGATGAAGAAGGCAGCTCGGAGGTACTACCTCCAAAGCTAATCTCTCATCCGGGCTTAGCTGTTGACCAGAGCGGTGCTATCACCGAACTAAGTGAAGCTGAACAAGTGGATCCCACTCCAACGATGACACCCTCTGGAGAGCAGCTTTCCAAGCGCCAACAAAAGCTGGAGGGAAGGCGAGCGGCAAAGGCTCAACGCAAAGAGGACACCAGGGTGGCCGAAGGCATTGAATTAAGTTGCGAACCTTTGGTGACGGCGGCGAAAAGGGACAGGTCGGAAGAGGTCTCACCCACCAATTCAGGACGGTCTCACGTAACCGAAGTCACCCCAACTTCTGCAAACGCGAACAGGGTCGAAAGGAAGAAGGTTTCCGGAAGCTCTGCAAAACTTCCTGTTGGTCTAACTGGAAAGTCGGTGAATGAAACTGGAGGAACAGGTCGCACGACTTGCGAATTCGGTCCACGGACACTGGCTGGAAAGGACGAAGCCGGCATGGTTGAAACTCCTGTTGGTCTAACTGGAAAGTCGGTGAATGAAACTGAAGGAACAGGTCGCAAGGCTTGCGAATTCGGTCCACGGACACTGGCTGGAAAGGACGAAGCCGGCATGGTTGAAACTCCTTTTGGTCTAACTGGAAAGTCGGTGAATGAAACTGAAGGAACAGGTCGCAAGGCTTGCGAATTCGGTCCACGGACACTGGCTGGAAAGGACGAAGCCGGCATGGTCAAAACTCCTGGAGGTCCAACCGAAACGTTGGTGAATGAAACCGAGACTGGTAGTCAGTCTGGTCCACGGACACTGACCGGACGGGATAAAGCCTCGAAAGGAGCAATGATAATAAATCAAATTAACCTTCAACATTCTAAGGCTGCTACTGCACTCCTATGTAGCAGGCTTTCCGTGTTGAATACTGTTGAAATAATCGTTTTTCTTTTTGCTCTTACTGTATTTAACTTGAGTTTATACTGTACTTTCACTTTGACAGGTCTCACATGGCCTTATATGAAGTTAACCTATTGTATGTAATTTTTCTTTCTCTTTTAATAAAGTCGTCAGATCGAACAGGTTATGGGCCCAGGGTTCTCTGTCTTAATAATTTTTTATATAAGCTAATTAAATTTTTTTTATGTCCAAGACAGATTCAGATGCTGAGAGTTTGTTAGATTCATTCATTGGTGCGCTTTTTGAAATTCCAGGAAAAGAAATTAAAGACGAAGTTCTTGAGGTTTTGGAAATTCCGACTGAAACAAACGTGGATATGTCTGATCACAAGGTTTACCACATTCATCGATTCAATGGGCAGGACTATCATTTATGGCGAAGGCAAATGGAGATCTACATGAATGAGAACAAACTTAAGCAATATATCTTGGGAGTCTTAACACGTCCGACTTCCGATTTTGCAGCTTGGGATGAAAAAGATGCACAAGCACAGGCTTTTCTAATGCGTGGTTTGGAATTGGACCAGTTAAAATATTTATCGGATTGCACAACATCTGCACAAATGTGGTCTAGATTAAAAACAGTGCACGCAGAAAAGAGTGACCAATCTGTGCAAGTTCTTTTGGATAGATTTATAAATTGCAAAATGGAAGAAGATGAGAAAATGGCCGACTATGTTGCTAGGGTTATGTCTCTTACTCAACGTTTGAAAGACATGGATCTGGAGCAAAAAGAGCAAGTCATAATAGCTAAAATATTAGGTAGCCTTCCATCGAAGTTCGACAACGTAAGAACTGCTTGGTATGCTGTGCCAACGACATCTCAAACAATCGACAAGCTTACTGACCCTTTGGTAAACGAAGAGGATCTTCTAAGGTCAAGGATAGTTGGAGTTGAACGTTCATCTTCTGAAGCTGCGTACATGGCAACAGGTAGCTGGAAGAAACCTAATAGAAATGGAGCGAATAAAAACACAGGAAAGCGCAGAGGCAAATGCAATTACTGTTCCAAAGAAGGGCATTGGGCTCGAGAGTGTCTAAAGAAACAACGCGATCTACAAAGCAGAAACAATGCTCAATCGTTCATGGCAGAGTCTGGTCGTAGACCTAAATCATCTTCGTTACCTTTCACCGATAGAGCAGAGCTTTTTACGTTGGGCACATTGGTAGATTCTAACACGAAAGATGTCTGGTTTGCTGACTCAGGAGCCACAGACCACATGTCCTTCCAGAGGGAGTGGTTTAAAAATTACGTTCCATTTAACAACAAGAATTTTCATGTAAGAGTTGGCGATGGTTTTTCGTTGAGTGCTGAAGGCATGGGTGATGTAGACGTTCAGGTAATTAGTCGTGAAGGTGTTTCTCCAATACACACAATCAAAGACGTACTCTATGTACCGCAATTAGATAAGAATTTTATTTCAGTGCTTAAAGCAACTGAGAAAGGTTTTAAGGTTATTTTTGAGGAAGGTGGATGCCGAGTAATTTTTGTGAAGCATGGCGAGGTGGTTGTAGATGGCGTCAGAAACCGCAAACTCTATAAAATGAATTTGAGGCCAATAAAGAAAATGGAAGTTAATTCCGTGTCATGTGAGTCATCCTTAATGTTATGGCACGAGCGTTTTGGACATGTGAACTTCAATATGCTTAAGGAGATGCATAGAAATGAGGTCGTTCAAGATTTAAACATCAAAAACAATACCGAAGAAAATCCATTCTGTGTGGGATGTGCGCATGGGAAATTACATCGTTCTAGTTTTCCCAAAGAAGGTGCAAAACGCGCTGCAATGCCTGGTGAAACTTTTCACGCAGATTTATGTGGAAAAATGAGTGTTCCCTCAATTGGTGGAGCTTACTATTTCTTGCTGTTGAAGGATGACTGCTCTAGATTTTGTTTTGTATATTTTTTAAAGAACAAATCGGATGTTTTGGAGTATCTGATGCAATTTTATGCCGAAGTTCAAGCTGATAGGCATCACATCAAGCGGTTGAGGACTGACGGAGGTTTGGAATTCTGCAATGCAGAAGTAAAGAAGTTTCTTTTATCTAAAAGCATCAAGCATGAGATATCTACTCCTAGGGCTCCAGAACAAAATGGTTTTATTGAGAGGCAAAACAGGACTATTGTAGAGAGTGCTAAGGCAATGTTGCATGCTCGGAATTTGCCACATTTTCTCTGGAGTGAAGCAACAAATACAGCCGTTTACTTGAGAAATAGAACGGCATCGCGAACTTTAAATGGTCTCACTCCTTACGAGATATGGTTTAATGAAAAACCTTCGGTAGCACATTTAAGAGTTTTTGGAAGTGAGTGTTTTGTTCATGTTCCAAAAGAGCAACGGAGAAAGTGGGATACAAATGCAGTTAAATGTCAGATGGTGGGTTACAGTGATGGTAACAAGGCATACAGAGTTTATGACGCAGCAAACAGAAAGATATTCATAAGAAGAGACGTCATATTCAATGAGATCCCTACAACACCTCACGTTGTCATTGAAGAAGTTCCTGATTCCACAAAAGCATGCCAAGAAAAACAGCAATATGATGAACAACGTAAATTGACAGAAGAAGGTAAGCCAAGTGACATAATCAAGCCAAAGTGGAAAAATCCTAGGTTACCTGTTCCAAGAGATCCATATCCTAAGCGTAATAGGATAGTTCCTGAGAGTGAAAACCCGATAGCTGAGTTATGCGCCGTGCAGTTAGATCCTTTTGATTTAGAGGAAGCGATGGAGGCTGAAGACTCAGAGAAATGGTTAGAGGCAATCAATGATGAGCTGGAGGCACTTGAAGAGAACAACACATGGATTTTGGTTCAAAGACCAGCTGACAAAAATGTCATCACGAATCGTTGGATTTTCAAAAAGAAATATAAAGCTGATGGAAGTATTGATAAATACAAGGCACGACTAGTTGCGAGAGGGTGCTCACAAAAGCGTGGAATAGACTATGAGGAAACTTTTGCACCTGTTGTCAAATATGAGTCGGTAAGAAGTCTTCTAGCAGTTGCTGCAGCGTTTAACCTCAATATCTATCAATTCGACGTGAAGACTGCATTTTTACATGGCGATATCGAAAACGAAATTTTTATGGAGCAGCCCTATGGTTTTGCAGCGGATGATCGCGTATGCCTCATGAAAAGAAGCTTATACGGATTGAAGCAGGCATCACTTCAGTGGAACAAGAAGGTGGTAAAATTTTTGCTAGATTTTGGACTTTGTCAATCAAAAATGGATTCATGCGTGTTCTTCAAGAAGTCAAATCGTTTTTACCTGGCATTATATGTAGACGATGGACTCGTCTGCGGTGATGATATGGATGCAATTCAAGAGCTCTTAAAACATTTACACAACGAGTTCAAGATAACATACAAAGAAGCGGAGTTCTTTGTGGGAATGCAGATTGAGAGGGACAGCAAATCGAATAAAATCAAAATACATCAAGCTGCTTATGCGAAGAGAATTTTAGAGCGTTTTCACCATAGCGAATGTATACCTGTCTCAATTCCTGCTGATCCAGGTATGAAATTTACAAAAACAGGCAACGATTCCAATATTGAAGAAACTAAACTATTTCCATATCGTGAAGTTATCGGTTCTTTAATGTATTTGATGATATCTACTCGTCCTGATTTGACCTTTATCGTTGGAGTTCTAAGTCGCTACATGGAAGATCCAAAACAAATGCATTGGAAAGGCGTAAAACGAGTTCTCAAATATTTAAAAGGAACTGTTGAACATGGAATAACATATGGAATGGGCACAAAGGAGGCAATCCTAACTGTTTATTGCGATGCTGACTGGGCAGGCGATGTCGATACAAGACGCAGCACAACTGGATGGGTTTGTTTTCTAAACGGCGGACCAGTGGCATGGAGTTCCAAGAAGCAAAGCCTCATAGCAACATCCACCACCGAAGCCGAATTTGTTGCATTATGTTCAGCGACGAAAGCAACCGTATGTTTGAGACGAATTCTAAATGATTTTGGGTGCTTGCAGACGAATCCAACACCGATGTTTTGCGACAATCAGAGAGCGATAACAATTGTCAAGAATCCGGAGTCATCGAAGAGGACCAAGCATATTGACACGCAGTTTTTCTATACGTGCGATCAACAAAACATAGGAGAGATAAGTGTGCAGTTTGTTTCTACAGATGATCAACTTGCTGACCCGTTGACCAAACCATTGGCTAAAGAGAAATTCTGTAGATTAAGAGAGCTGTACGGGATTCTCTAATTTTACATTAAAGTAAATGAATTAAATTGAATTAAAAAAAAAAAAAAACGAGAGGGAGTGTTGAAATAATCGTTTTTCTTTTTGCTCTTACTGTATTTAACTTGAGTTTATACTGTACTTTCACTTTGACAGGTCTCACATGGCCTTATATGAAGTTAACCTATTGTATGTAATTTTTCTTTCTCTTTTAATAAAGTCGTCAGATCGAACTCGCCTCGTAGCAATCCAAGAGCCATGGGCCTGGAAGGGCCGAGTTCTTGGTCTTGGAGGGCTACGAGGTTTCAATATTCTCTATGACGAACGGGCTGACCCACCCCGGACCTGTCTCATCATACCGAGGTCTTTTGCAGCAACTAAACTTGACCACTTCTGTGGTCAAGACCTGGTTGCGGCTATGATAAACTACGAAACGAACGGTGAGTGGAAAACTTTCGTCGTTGCGTCAGTTTATTTTCCCTGGAACTCCATTCTCCCCCCTCCCTCAAGACAGGTTGTGGATTTGGTGGAGTTTTGTGAAAACCGGAAGTTGGGGCTTATCATGTGTTGTGATGCAAACGCTCAAAACATAGTTTGGGGCAGCGTCAAATGCAACATGAGAGGCAACCATCTTCTTAATTACATTCTGTCTTCTGACTTAGACATTAACAATGTTGGTAATACGCCAACTTTTGTTACGGCTATACGACAGGACGTAATTGACTTGACACTATCTAACAGATATGCCAAGGAGATTACCAACTGGAAAGTATTTGTATTTGTATTTTTTTTGTATTTGTATTTATTATTATTTCATTAACTATACTCAGTAAGATACAAAATCTTAAAGTATTGCTGGACGTGTCACTCTCAGACCACAGATACATTCAATTCCATGTAGCAAATGTGACTCCCACTCCTTTAGTTACAAGAAATCCCAGAAAAACTAACTGGACACTTTTCAAAGATGAGCTCGGTAATTTCGTCAAAACTCTACCTAAGCTCTCAACATCACAAAAAGTGGAAGATGCCGTTCTAGAAGTGAATTGTGCCCTTACAAGTAGCTTCGAGCTGGCATGTCCAGCTAGACAATTACCTAGTAGATCTATGGTTCCGTGGTGGAACAATGAACTACAGAAACTTCGCAGGGAAACCAGAAGTATTTTGAATAGGTCCCTCAAGACCAAATCAGATGTCGACTGGAACCTGTATCGATCTAAGCAGAAGGACTTTAAAAGGTTAATTCGAAGATCAAAGAATGCCTCTTACAAAGAATTCTGTGAAAGTATAGAAACACTCAGTGAAACTAGTCGACTTACTAAAGCCCTTAAAAGGAGCAAGGTAAACAAACTAGAAACGCTCAGGAAATCAGACGATTCCTATACCGAGTCCAAAGCAGAGACACTCAGTCTTATGCTGGAAACTCATCTTCCAGGAAACCAGATATCAATCGGACCACAGCAATCTATTTCCCTTAGATCAGTTGAATCCGATAAATCCACTCGACTTAGCTGGTACACGTCATCGTTAGTTGTTACCGACGAAGCCATCAAATATGCCGTGGCATCTTTTGACAGTTTCAAGTCACCTGGCACTGACGGTGTTTACCCAGCTATGTTGCAGGAAAGTATAAACCTTTTGCTTCCTACTTTGAAAAATATTTTCACTGGTAGTTTAGCCCTAGCGTATATACCAACTCCATGGCAGAGTGTTAGAGTCGCCTTCATACCAAAAATTGGTAAACAAGACTACTCACTCGCCAAGAGCTTTAGACCCATCAGTCTTACCTCCTTTCTGCTTAAGACGCTGGAAAGAATGGTTGATATTTACATTCGTAAAACCTCACTCCAATTACACCCTCTGTCTCAGATGCAACATGCTTACCAAAGAGGAAAATCTTGCGAGACCGCACTTCAAAATCTTGTTAGCAGGATTGAATGCGCGCTTGACAGGAAAGAATTTGCGGTAGGTATTTTCATCGACATTCAAGGTGCTTTTGACAATGCAAGTTTCGATGGTATGTGTAATGCTGCCAGAGAACACGGTGTGGACGAGTCATTAGTGTTGTGGATTAAAGCAATGCTAGTAAATAGAACCGTAATCGCTGAGGCTGAGTGTGGACAATATGTTGCAACGGGAGTGAATAAGGGCTGCCCACAAGGTGGCGTTTTGTCTCCTCTTCTGTGGTGCATGTTGATCGACTCTCTACTCGTAATGCTCAATGGTTCTAACGTTCATGCCCAAGCATATGCAGACGACGTCGCCGTGCTCTCGATTGGCTCCAGCCTCCAAGCTGTCTGTTCCCGAGCACAGGCTGCGCTTTGTATGATTGACACCTGGTGTGTTAGAAACGGTCTCTCCGTCAATCCTCTTAAAACCGAGGTTGTCCTCTTCACGAGACGTAGAAAATTGACTGGTTTGACCCAACTTTCGCTTAAAGGCGTCAACATTCCTTTTTCAAATGAAGTCAAACATCTTGGAGTAATCCTGGATAACAAACTTCTTTGGTCAAAACATGTCGAGTCTAAAACTACTAAAGCACTGTCAGTTTTCTGGCAATGTAAAGGAGCCTTTGGCAAGACATGGGGTCTTTCACCGAAAAGGGTCCTTTGGATCTATACGGCTATGATAAGACCAATCATCTCCTATGCGTCAGTTGTTTGGTGGAATAAGCTCTCGCGTAAATACGTTATTGCCTCGTTTGCCAAACTTCAAAGAACAATTTGTCTGGGTGTTACGGGGGCCTTCCCCAGCACACCGGGAGCTGCTCTCGACGCACTGTTGAATCTTCCTCCCCTTGATACTTACATCATGGGGTGTACTCTCAAGACCATTTCTCGTTTAAAGCGATGTGGTCTCTGGCACAATTCGCACTGGAGCTTTGAGGAACTCGCAAGCAGCATATCTTTTGACTCACGTCTAATGGATATGCCGTCTGACACGATGATCCCAAGGCTCAAACTGCGTCAAAATTACTCAGTCATTTTTCCTTCGGTTCAGGACTGGTTCACCCCAGAATCTGAGCCTGGAAAGAACTGTTATCGTATCTTCACAGATGGCTCCAAAACCGACGAGGGTTCTGGTGCTGGTGCCTTTGTTGAGAACGACGACATACGACTGCACTCATCTTTGGGATCATACGCATCCGTTTTCCAAGCGGAAGCTTATGCTATCCTTATGGCCTTGAGCTACGTAACGAACAATGGATGGACGGGGAGAAGTATCTGTGTTTGCAGCGACAGCCAAGCTGTGCTTAAGGCCCTTCTCAACCCTCTAACCACTTCGAAAGTGATCCAGGAATGCAAGAGCTCTCTGAATGCGATCGGAAGATTAAATTCCTTGAGTCTCATTTGGGTTCCGGGCCATCACGGCATAACTGGAAATGAAGTCGCCGATGAACTTGCTAGGCAGGGATCTCAGACAGCTTTTTCAGGACCTGAACCGTCGCTTGGTCTGCCAGCATCCTCAGTGAGAGCTTCAATCAACGATTGGATCTGTGAAGAGCAAAATCGTAGATGGCATGCCTCCAGTGGATGCAGGCAAACCAAGCGCATGCTCCCCAACGTTAGTAAGAAGACTGCAACATTTTTGCTAGCTCGTAGCAGAAAAGACTGTAGAAAGCTTATTGGCGTTGCCAGCGGGCACTTCTCTTTTGCCAAGCATTTAAACGTGTTAGGCTTAAGCGACACCACACTCTGTGAATCTTGTGGAGAAGATGAGGACACCGCAGAGCACTTCCTCTGTGAATGTCCTGCTTTTTCTCGCATGAGGTTACAGATACTCGGCGCAGACATGGTGAGAGCTGGTAACTTAGGCTCCTTATCATGGCAGCGTCTTTTGGCTTTTCTCCGAACATCTGGAAAGCTATAACAAATAGAAGGTTGCTATCTGGTAGTACAATGGACCGGTATTTAGGTCTGAGTGCTCCAGCTGGTATTTTAAAAACCTCCAACATAAAAAAAAAAAAAAACTGACATAAATGAAAGGGGTGAGTCACTTTTTGATTTTATTTTAAGTACTAACCTTATAGTAAGTAATATTGGCAATGAACCTACATTCATTACCAAAAGCAGACAAGAAGTCCTAGATATCACTCTTGTCTCCGACTCGGTTCATCATAGGATTACAAACTGGAAAGTATCTACTGAACACTCCTTTGCTGATCATAGATACATTCAATTTGATCTAAATGAGGAACCTCTCAAGCAACCAGTCTTCCGAAACTATCGGAAAACTGATTGGCAAAAATATCGGGTAACACTGGAAAAATTCATTAAACCTGAATTTTTCCAAAACCCTACAAACAAACAGGATCTAGACAAAAAAGTCAATGATCTCACCACTGCTCTTAACCACTCACTTCACAAATCCTGTCCTCTTATAAAAATAAGAGGAAAACGGAAGCCACTGTGGTGGAACTCGGGGCTAGAACCGCTCAGGAAAGAATGCAGAAAACTTTTCAACCGAGCTAAACAATCCAAAATCTCAATAGACTGGGATTCCTACAAGGAATCTCTCAAAACATATAAATATCAACTGAGGAAAAGTAAAAGAACTTCCTGGAGAAACTTCTGTGGTGAAATAGAGGTTACTTCAGAAGCTTCTAGACTAAGGAAAATCCTCTCAAAGAGTCCGACCATGCCTAGCAGTTTGAAAACAGCTGACGGCTGGACAGAATCCTGCGAAGAAACGCTCAATTTGCTTCTTGACACTCACTTTCCAGGAAGCTCTAAGAACTTATGCAACTATGATTCTACAGAACCAGGTAGCATAATAACAAACAACCCCGATCTGATTACAAGGGAAAAATTAGTTTGGGCCATTAACAGCTTTGACCCATTCAAATCCCCTGGACCTGATGGTATAATTCCAGCCGAACTTCAAAAGGCCGCGGATATTATTATTCCTGTCCTTGAAGTTATCCTCATAGGCTGTACCACCTTGAACTATATCCCCACTCAGTGGAGAGATGTCAAGGTTGTGTTTATACCTAAGGCTGGGAAATCATCCCACGTAAAGCCAAAAGATCTCCGACCAATAAGTCTATCATCCTTTCTTCTTAAAACCTTAGAACGACTGATAGACATCCACCTGCGTACAGCTATAGATCCAAAATTGTTATCTACAGCACAACACGCCTACTGTAAGGGAAAATCTGTAGAAAGGGCCCTACACACCGTGGTACGCACTATAGAATATTCCCTCCATCACAAAGAATTCACTCTGGCCGCCTTCCTCGACATAGAGGGCGCCTTCAATAACGTCAGCAACTCTGCAATTACAAAGGCACTGACGAAACTCAAAGTAGATGGTTCTATAGTGGAATTGATAAATCTAATGCTAAAAAGCAGAAGAATAAACTGTACTCTAGGAAACTTCTCTACAAAGAGATCTGTCAGTAGAGGAACACCGCAAGGCGGAGTCTTATCCCCTCTTCTATGGAATCTAGTCGTCAATGAACTTCTAGTTGACTTAGAAGCTGAGGGATTCAAAGTGATTGCATATGCAGATGACGTCTCCATTGCGGTGTCTGGAAAACATGCTCACGTTCTCACGGACCTGATGCAGACCGCTCTAAATAAACTTATAAAATGGGCGGGAAAATGTGATCTAGGGGTCAACCCTCAGAAAACTGAACTCGTTCTCTTCACCAGGAAATATAAAATTCCTCAACTAATAACTCCATCAATAAATGGAATCTCACTTGCACTTTCAAACGAAGCTAAATATCTAGGTATAATCTTAGACAGAAAGCTGAACTGGAAAGCTAATATACAGGAAAGAATCAGGAAATCCACGGTAGCATTATTTTCCTGTAAAAAAGCCATTGGTAATAAATGGGGTTTCTCCCCCCAAATCACACACTGGCTCTACACCGCGGTCATCAGACCAATACTCACATACGGAGTAGTGGTATGGTGGACCGCTCTTGATAAAAGGACCTACTGCGATAATTTAAGCAAGGTCCAACGAACAGCCTGTTTGTGTATAAGCGGAGCTCTGAGATCAACACCTTCAGCGGCCCTAAATACACTTCTTAACCTCACACCACTAGATGTCTTCAGCAAACAAATGGCTTCCAGTGCAGCCATTTGTATGAGAGCTATCTCCCAATGGACCGACAACAACATCGGTCATGCTACAATCCTGAATTTATTCGGATCAAAACCATGCCACTCCGACTACACCGTCCCCCAATTGGTTTTTGATAATAAGTTCCAAGTCTCAATCCCATCGAGAACAATCTGGGAAGACGAGGAATTTTTGAGAGATGATTCAATTCATTTCTATACAGATGGGTCAAAAACCGAGGAAGGGGTTGGCTGTGGGGTGTACTCAAAACGACTTAACGTAAGTCTCTCATTCCGCCTCCCAAACCATTGTAGCGTGTTCCAAGCGGAAATTCTGGCGATCAAAGAGGTCCTATCATGGCTAAGAGAAAACGCGATATCCTCAGTGAATATCCGGATTTTCTCAGATAGTCAAGCAGCCCTCAAATCACTCGGCGCTGTTTCTACGAACTCAGTAACCGCCCTCAACTGTCGCTTATCTCTTAAGGAGATGGCTGAACAGTTCAATATTCACCTTTTTTGGGTGCCGTGGCACAGAGATATCGCGGGTAACTGCAAAGCCGACGAACTCGCCAGAGAAGGAACCGTTCTACCGATCTCTACCAGCAGGTTGAATATTGGTATACCAATCGCTACATGTAAACTCATGCTAAAGCAAGAGGCGATGGACAGAACAAATCACAGGTGGAACAATATCACCACGTGCGTGGCAACAAAACGTATATGGCCAGGAATAGATCCAAAACGCACTAGACATTTGTTATCCATTACCAGATTGCAAGTTAGCTCCGTAATCAGTGTCATTACCGGACATTGTCTGATAGGAAGACACGCCATAAGACTTGGCGTTCCCTCTAATGACTTCTGCAGAAGTTGCTTAGATGAGGAGGAGGAAGAGACAATCCCACACCTCCTCTGCTCATGTCCTGCACTCTCTTCTAAAAGAAAGAGGCATCTGGGGAAATATTTTCTCGATGATCCAAGCGATCTGGCGCACACAGATCCCCTGCATCTCCTTCGCTTTATTGAAAGCTCCAAATGGTTTTGTTAAGCGAGGTACTCCCTCGCATAATTCTATGGTATCACAATGGACCTAGTATTGGTCTAAGTGTGTCGGGTGTATTCCTGACAGCCATTGTAACCTAACCTAACCATAACATCTACCATAGAACGAATATCGGAGATATGCTTTTTTCGAATATAATAGGTGCGTGAAGTGAGGTAGATGAAGTGGCGAGAAAACTCCGCTATCTTCTGTGATCGAAAAATGCCCCCTAAGCTGAAGGGAAGACTCTACACAGCAGTTGTCGGTCCAGCTCTGACATACGGTTCACAATGTTGGACAATGTACAAAAAGTATGAGAACAAATTGACGTCAGCCGAAATGAAGATACTTCGGATGACAGCAGGAGTAACTTGATCGGGTTAGAAGTACTAAGATCCGTGGAAGCCTTCATGTCAAAAGTACTATCTTGGACAAAATTCAGCATGACCGGCTCAGTTGGTATTGTCATGTTCAAAGGAGAGATCCGCAGAACCCCGTGCAAAAGGCAATATCGTACAACGTTTCAACAAATTCGCGACGAAAAAGAAAAGGCAACCCAAAACACTCCTGGTACAAGCAAATGCAAAAACAGCAGCATTTGGTTGGCCTCAGATATGGAACAATTCAAAACCGGGAGGCTTGCCGACGCTTTCTGAGGTCAACGCGGCGTACTCCACAGGCGGATCACTAGTGTGAAGCAGAAAAGTGGGAGAGTTGTGATCGCTTTAAGATCACTACTCGTAACGCCGAAAATGAAAATGATGAATAGGTGCATACAAGTGTTACGAACACAATGACATGAAAAAAGGTTTTTGACAAAACATCCGAGATGTGCCCCTTTCTCATTGCTCGGAATGTCGGAATGTGCCTCTCAGAGAATCCTCAACAGTCTCTGGAATTAAATCGTCATCTTCCAGATCCAATAGATTAAGTACATGACGTTTTTTTCGAGGTCGTCCAGGCATTCTTGTGCCTCCGCAGAATTTTATTTATTTCCCACCATCGTCATTTGTACTGTCATATTCTTTCTCACGCAAACGCTTATTGCAAAGTAGTTACTCAAATTTTTGTATGCCTCCCTTTTTGCTTTTCCACCATAGACTTGAAAGACTTAAAGACATTTAATACTTCCTATTTTGTTTTCAGAAAGTAGACATGCTTAGACGTTGCATAATTAGCGTTCTCCTCTTATAGAAGCTTTGTCCATCGGCCTACATAAATCGCTGTGTATAATCTCTACGAGATGCTTAGCTCGGATCGTTGAAGATCTTGAAAAGGGCTTAGCAAATACATATTTTACTTTTTGCACATGTCAGACACTTGTTTTTGTGTGGCATATTTTTAACTGCGAGACCAAGCACTTATTTTAAGCAACCAAAATTCACGTGGCTATATGGGTCGTGCTATCCGTGATTTCCCTGGCTTTCGAAAACCCGTCTAGCCGGGGCGTTTGGGTCCATCCGCTCTACCATAGCCATCGATGCGTACTCTTCTGGTGCTATTTAAAAGCGCAGTCATCGAATTTACCAGGACCAGGTAATATTAATATATACAATGTGTTGTGACCAGGTTTTATTACTATATTGAAAAAACTAGGAAAAAACTAGTTTTAAATGAAACACACAACTTCAAGGTTTAACTTGTAAATTGGTTGTATTTAATTCTCGAACTTTTCTAGTCATATGACCCTTTGTATATTAAGTACATTAATTTTTGTAAACATTCTATGTTTTTGTTTACGTTTACAATTTGTGGAACGTATGTTTTGGTATTGTTTATTTGAGTTTTAATTCTTCCCATCCAGTCCCAAACATTCTCCCGCCTCCAAAAAAAGTCTCACTCTTTATTATCGCTTTTTTCACAAACAGTTCTCTAGTGAAATAGTCAGTTGCATTCTAAAACAATTTAGCCGCAACACCCACCTTGCTAAGAATGCCCATCAGTTTTACCTTGAGCCCAACTTCGGGCGAACAGTCAAGTATAGAGGTTCTTATTTTAGTCGCACCACCCGTATGTGGAATGCCTTACCTGTCTCTGTATTTCAACAACATTACGATTTACAAAGGTTCAAAAGCAAGGTGTATCGGTGTATCCTATTAAATCCTCTCCTATTTTCCTAAATGCTCGTACTGTACTCTATAACATTATAAGGGTAGTCATAACCCATTGCTGTGTTGCTGATTAAAGTGCAATAAATTAAAAAAAATTTAATCTTGGTTCTTCTCACATCAGTCAACAAATTAAAAGAATTTTTCAAAACAAACCTTATTATTTGTTATTTATTATTTTAATTTTTTGTTGTCAAAAAAAAAAAAAAACAAAATCATTGTTTGAATTTAATTTTTAATTCATTACAGTTAAGAATAATGAAATTGTCAATTTTACTATATTCCAATTTGATTTGTGAATCTAAACCATCCAGGGCGCCACTCATACGCATACAGAAAAATTCATTTAAATCGGTCAAGCCGTTTAGGAGGAGTTCAATTACATACACACGTACAGCAGAATTATATATATAAAGAAGATATTAATATTCATTGATTTTTATCATTGATCATTCGGGAGATGTTTTAATTTTGATATATAGGTTAATATTGTTGTTGTTGTTGGTGACGTTGTCGCGTGTTTCCGGGTAGTTTTCGATTTTAGCGATCGCGATTTTGTGTGTATGGATGTGTGTGTGTATGGATATTCTATATATTAATCGGCAAGTGGTTTTTTTGTAGTACATTTTTACCCCACTTAACGATGACGCACCCGCATGAAGTATATATTTTCTGAAAGGTATTTAGCCATAGAATGGAAGAATATACATTTTTTCCGGATCTGTTAACGTTTACCCTGTTAAATTGCGGTAGAAAAATCGTTTAAAAAACAACAACAGTACTGTGTTTTTTTACACTGTGCATTACAATCTCATAGTTCTTGCATACATGAGCGCATACAAGATTACAAGTGGAAGAGGTGATTTTAAGAACAGGTAGTGTGATGCTGAAAACGGAGAAGTGTGTATGCATTTATTCTGTCTCAGCTTTGGTATTGCCTTTCGCATACGTGAGCGTTTGGTCAATTGGACATGATAACCATTGGAAGCGGTGAATTTACGGCGACGCTGAAAACGGAAAAGTGTGTGTGCGTTTATTCCGTTTTAGTTTAAGTGTGAATGCAAAATTGTTATTTTTTCCTTGAGCGTTTTCACTGTGTGGAAAAAGCTAAATGTAAGTTGAGTTCATCGGTTCAGGAGAGTGTGTGTCTTATTAAACGTGTTTTGGATATTTTTTTTTGCAGAAAACCTAATTTGGATTTTTAAATACGTGCCAAGTTTGACGGTTGATATAAGTGTTGTCTTCTTCTTTATTTCAATAATAAAAAAAAATTAAAAAAATTAAAAAAATTAAAAAAATAACACTTGACACATGGAGTCATGACAGATTCGAGATAATTTTTCTTAAGTAAACAAAAAAATTAACAAATATTTTTATCGGGACGAACACCAGAGATGTTTAGCACACAAAAAAAAAATATTAAAATTTTTTGTAAAAAAAGAAAGAATAACTTAAGTGGTCGAAGCTCGACCACAGGGCGAAACTGTTATTATTTAATTGCTTTCGAGTTGCAGTGCTTTCGGTCTCTTTCTAGTTGGACATTTTCGGTTCCAACTAGGATTTTGTTTACCCTTTTGAGTTGTAAACAAACGCATATTTTATTTTATTTTCGATGAAAATTTACGAAAACGATTCGCGTTTTTAAAGTTTGTTAAGTTTTAGGAGTGTTTGTGTGATATTTTAAAGTGAAGTTAGCTTTGTGTGTTAACGTTGCCAGTGGACTTATATGTATAGTAAATTTTGCCAAATGCATTTTGCCGACGGCATTTGACATGTCGTGACTTTGATCTTTTTTTTGCGATATGGATCGTGTTGCAATTTCTATAATAACAAAGTGTTTTATTTGTTTAATACTTTGTAAATATATTGATTTTAATTTGTTGAATTCATGCAGTTTTGCAGTATTTTCTGTTTTTAATTAATATGTATCGTGTGTTTTGTCGACGACAACGATTTTTTTTGTTTACCGACGGGATGTGACAACGACGTTCGGCTGTGGATCTATATTCGATGTTTTTTTTTTGACAGAGAATTTTAAATTATTGTTTTTTGAAATTTCGTGGATTTTAATTTAGTTTTTAATGATTTTTACTTAATAAATTATTATTATTGTAAAGTTGGTTTTCCATTTATTCTGGTGTTAAAGCTGTGTTGATTGATGGTAGTATGTTGTGTTGATTGCGGAGTTTCGTTGAAATTATATGATTAATGATCTTTCGAAAAAAGGATCATTATAACCAGTTCAAGATTGTTGGTTGCTTAAGCGAATTTTTCGGTGAAAAGATTCCTGAAGCGAATGTGTTTTGAAATTTGTATCCGGTTCACGTTCAAGTTTTGAAGTACACATAAGAGAGTTTTCGTAGAAAGACTCTAATATCATGATGGTTGAACGAAGTGGTGACTCGATGTTAGTGTTGACTTAGCCCCTTTTTTTTACTTTGTTGAAATGAAATTTAGATTTTTGTTTGTTGTTTAATTTTCAGGTACGGTACAGATGATCATGTATGAATTTTCAGGTATGTACGATGTGGTTTGAAAGATCATGGTCATCTACCTTCCTTTAAAGAAATGATTCGTTGAAGGAGTTTTAAAGTTAGGTTGATTGTTGTTTTCAACCTCGCGTTGGACTTAAATTAAGCCTTATGTATCCAGGGGTTTTGTATAAAGGTTTTGAATAATCTTCGAGGAAGATGTATTTTTGATTCAGCTGTTTGGGATTGATTCTTATGCTAAATTAGCGTACTATCCTCGGTGACTTGGTTAGAAGGAAGCCAACATAATTTTGCTATTGGACGCTTTAAGCATCCGTTCTTTGTCTTCAAGGTGACGACTCGGATGAGTCTGATCCGGGATGCGTCTCAGTGATTCTGGCCGTGTTTCAGTACGTTGTTGGGAGACGCTCATCCTTAATTATAACTAAGTCACCTACCTTTGAAACATTTTCCGTTTTCGTCCATTTCGGGCGTTGTTGAAGCCTGCAAAGATGCTCAGAATGCCACTTCTTCCAGAATTGGTCAGCCAGGACTTGAATTTTCTTCCAGCGTTCCAAGTGGGTGATGTTATGGGTAAGTTCCCCTTGCAGTACTGCATGAATTGGTTCTCCGATGAGGTCCAAATCGACTACGTTGTCGATCAGTGGATACAAGGGTCTCGAATTGAGACATGCTTCTACTTGTGTTAGAAGCGTCGCGAGCTCCTCAAATGTGAGTATCTCACTTCCAACAACCCGTTTGATGTGGTACTTGATCGATTTTACACCTGCTTCCCATAAACCTCCAAAATGGGGAGAAGTGGGAGGAATAAAGTGCCATTCAGTACCGTGGTTTGAAAGTTCTTCCGCTACTTCCTTCCAGCAATGCTTTGCACTCTCCAACATTCTGCCGAGTTCTGCGTTAGCACCAACAAAATTTGTTCCGCAATCACTGTGGAGCCTCCTACATACACCTCTACGTCCTGTAAAGCGTTTGAACGCTGCTAAAAACGCCTGTGTAGTCAGGTCCGAAACCACTTCTCAATGTGTTGCCTTTGTGAAGAGGCATATAAAAATATGTAGCAAAGTACCCTTTGATAATCTTTGCCCCGCGAGCCTTCCAAGTTTTGATGTCGATTGGGCCTGCATAGTCGACACCTGAATGAACGAAAACTCGTGCCATGCGTACTCTCAGTGCAGGTAAGTTACCCATCAACTGCTTCATTCCATCAGCTTTCTGACGGTAACATTCCAAGTAGTTGTGTATCTGGAACTTGATACCCCTACGGATTTGTCCTATCCAGAACTTTTCTCGTATAAATGCCATCATCTGCTGTATTCCGCCATGTAATGTGCATTTGTGGGCGTTTTGCACTACCAGCCTCGTAATATGATGCGTTCCTTGAAGAAGCATTGGGTGTTGAGCATCGTATGAGAGAAGAGAGTTCTACAAACGACCTCCGACGCGTAAGACTCCATTGGCGTCTATAAACGCTTTAACGATCGTAGATTTTTTGAAATTCTTCCATTTACAGACAATTGCTCCAGATCATCCTTATACATTTCCCGTTGAGATGCTTTGACCGCGATCTTAAGTCCAGATTCCAGCCCCTGTGGTTCCAGCGGCGCAGCATTTCTCGATCCCTTGACCTTACGGCAGTTGGATGCAAATCTGAGACATGTAGCAATCACCCGGATCACTCGTAACAGCTTCGAGAATTTGTGCACCGCCTCGAGTATCCTGTCCTCCTCCGCGTTCATCTGCACGGCGTGCGTTTGGATTGAGCGTTCCTCTTCTGCGGTTGCAACCTCTTCAGGCTGCTCAAGACAATCGAAACTCCAATATTCCTTGAGGAACTGTGGGCCACTCCACCACAGTGTCAAGGTTTCCATCGCCGATGGAAAAACTCCACGTGACGCTAAATCGGCAGGATTGTGTTGCGTTGGTACATGTCGCCAGCACTCCGGTTCTACAAGACGTCTCACTTCCGAGACTCTGTTGGCGACAAAGGTGGTCCATTTCGATGGAGTGCCTTGAATCCATGCCAACGTGATCATGGAATCCGTCCACGCAAAAACATGTTCATCTGGAACATCCAAAACCTTCTTGGTATAGCTGAGCAATTCGGCTACCAAGACTGCACCACAAAGCTCCAATCGCGGTAAGGACACCATCCGTTTGTTTGGGGCAACCTTTGAACGCAGAGAAGAGAGTTCTGCAAACGACCTCCGACGCGTAAGACTCCATTGGCGTCTATAAACGCTTTAACGATCGTAGATTTTTTGAAATTCTTCCATTTACAGACAATTGCTCCAGATCATCCTTATACATTTCCCGTTGAGATGCTTTGACCGCGATCTTAAGTCCAGATTCCAGCCCCTGTGGTTCCAGCGGCGCAGCATTTCTCGATCCCTTGACCTTACGGCAGTTGGATGCAAATCTGAGACATGTAGCAATCACCCGGATCACTCGTAACAGCTTCGAGAATTTGTGCACCGCCTCGAGTATCCTGTCCTCCTCCGCGTTCATCTGCACGGCGTGCGTTTGGATTGAGCGTTCCTCTTCTGCGGTTGCAACCTCTTCAGGCTGCTCAAGACAATCGAAACTCCAATATTCCTTGAGGAACTGTGGGCCACTCCACCACAGTGTCAAGGTTTCCATCGCCGATGGAAAAACTCCACGTGACGCTAAATCGGCAGGATTGTGTTGCGTTGGTACAAGTCGCCAGCACTCCGGTTCTACAAGACGTCTCACTTCCGAGACTCTGTTGGCGACAAAGGTGGTCCATTTCGATGGAGTGCCTTGAATCCATGCCAACGTGATCATGGAATCCGTCCACGCAAAAACATGTTCATCTGGAACATCCAAAACCTTCTTGGTATAGCTGAGCAATTCGGCTACCAAGACTGCACCACAAAGCTCCAATCGCGGTAAGGACACCATCCGTTTGTTTGGGGCAACCTTCGTTTTCGACATCAGCAAATTGACATGCGTGTTGCCTTCTGCATCGAGACACCGAACATATACCGCTCCACCATACTCCGTCTCGGACGCTTCGCAAAATCCGTGCAACTCGATCTCCTTCATCGACTTGGTAGTATGGATCCATCGAGGTATTTTTATTTTTTCTATTTCAGGGAGTTCTCGATGAAAAGCTTCCCATTTCTGACGAATCTCGTCCGGTACCGAATCATCCCACGTTGAATCACCATCCCAGAGATGCTGCATCATCATTTTGGCTGTGACGACACAAGGCGAAATCCATCCCATAGGATCAAAGAGCTTGGCGATTGCAGATAGCACCGGCGGTTATCTCCCGCCCATCAACTTCCCAATTCCGGAATGAGAAGTAATCTCCGCTAGGAAACCACTTTATTCCAAGGGTCTTCACCGTCGGTTCGGAACCGAACGGTAAGTCGAAGTCCACTTCTCGATCTTTGATGTCCACCAAGAGCTCCTTCTCGTTGGTCGTCCACTTCCTTAAATTGAAGCCTGCTGATAATAAGATCTGCCGTGACTCGTCTCGTTTTAGTTTCGCTTCTCCTATGGTATCCGCTCCACTAATGAGATCGTTCACGTACATCTCGTCTCGAACAACCTCCGCTCCGACAGGAAAATTAGTAGCTTCCAGTGGCGAGGCGTGAATAATTCCAAATGGTAACTCGAAGAAAACATAGTCTCCAACTATTTGAATTTCAAAAGTTAACTTGATATTTTTTCGTGCAATGCATGTCTTTGCATCAAGCCAAAAAGTCAAGTATTTCAAACCAACTTTGCTATACCTTTAGTCATTTAATTAAATATAACAATGAGCTTAACGCATAAGAAAAGTGGTTTCGAAAGAAACCTTTTTGGCAGATGCGTATGCAATGTCTCAAATAAATATATATGTAGTTAATTCAAATGAAAATAGGAACATTATAATTCACAAATGTTTTGTTTAAAATAATAAAAAAAATTGTAAATATGAAATATGTAGTTAAAAGCAAAAATTCATCATTTTATATTAGTTTATCTATTAAAAAGTGTGAAAAGTCTTATACTAACTAAACTAATATATTCTTATTTGTACACTAGAGCTATTCTACGATCTTTTTTTATTAAAATCTGCCAAAACTCTTTGGTAAAAGTCAGGCTTACTTTTAATATTTAGAAGAAGCTGTTTTTCTATTGAAATAATTGCTAAATCAGAAAGCCTGTTTTCTCCTTGAGTATTTCTTAAATAAGTGTGAATTCGCTTAAGAGCTGAAAAGGATCTCTCGACGGAAGCAACAGTTATCGGGAATGTTAAAAACAAACTACTAAAGTCAAAAATCTGTGGGAATGTGTCAGGTAGTGTTTCATTTTTTAAATGCTTATGAAGCGCTAGAACGTCAAGGCTTCGAAGAGAAGAAGTTGTATACAAAACTTTAAGTTCATTTTTCAGAGCTGTAAAATCAAAAATACCAGGAAAAAAATTTACTAAAGAAGATATTTGCTCATCTACATTGGAAATTGAAAAACGTTCACATTTTGATTTATTGAATAAATCTAAGAAAATTAAGTTTGTGAATGTTTTGTATCGTGTTTTTATTTGAGGTATAATATTGTCTTTTATTTCTACAAAAAGACGTTTGTAATTTGTTTTTGAATCAATTTCCAACAATCTTCTCTTCCGTGGTGGTTCAACGCAATAGTTTATGCTTTCAAAAATGGATTCAAACTTACTAAGAAAGTCAGTTCTAAGCCAAGACTCAAAATTTTCAATTTCTTTTTTTGCACATTCAACATCTGTTTGCTTATTTTGAATTGAATTAAAGAGAATGTCGGTTTTAGCAAAAATTTCGGAGAGAGTATGAAGAAAAAAACAAAAATCTTTGGCCTCTAGTTTAATAAACAAACTCTCGGCTATAGAAAGCGAGTCAGTATCCCATTCTTTACTTACTTACTAAGGTGGGCATTACAGTTCGGGGTGAACCCGGGCCTCAGCCAACTACCTTCTATAACGACTTCGATTTCGGGCGAGCTCTTTCCAGTTTCGCACTCTAAGTCGGTTGAGGCCTTCATCCACTTGATTGCGCCACCTAAGACGAGGTCTTCCCCTTCCGCGATTTCCATGCAATGTGCTTTCGAAAACCCTACGAGCCGGAGCTATGCCCATGTCGCGGTGCAGCAGTTGTATCTTCTTCTCCACACATTGTCTTCGCATACGGGACCAAAGATCATTCGGAGAATTTTTCTTTCGAAACGACCAAGGGTTTCCTCATCCGCTTTCGATAAGGTCCATGCTTCCGCGCCGTAAAGTAGGACTGGGATGATTAGGGTCTTATACAAGGTTACCTTGGTTTTTCTGGAGAGGGTTTTGTTTCTCAATTGCCTTCTTAACTCAAAGAAGCAACGGTTGGCAAGAGTTATTCTCCGTTCGATCTCCGCACTGATGTTGTTGTCCGTGTCTACAGCGGATCCTAGGTAGGCGAAGTCCTGTACTACCTCGAAGTTATGTCTGTCTATTGTGACGTATTGTCCAATTCTTCGATGTTCTGTGTCCTTGTTTGATGACAACATATACTTCGTTTTGCCCTCATTAACCATCAAACCCATTTTTGCCGCTTCTGTTTCAATACTCGCAAAAGCACCTATGACATCACTCTTTTTTCTTCCCATTACGTCAATATCAAACATATTGCATAGGCGAGTAATTGTACAGACTTTTGAAAGATTGTTCCTCTGGTGTTGACGTTTGAGTTTCTTACGATCTGTTCAAGTATGATGTTGAAGAAATCGCATGACATTTTGTCGCCTTGCCTAAAACCTTTTTCGACATCAAAGGTCTCGGTGAGTTCTTTACCGACCTTGACGGAGCAGCGTGAATTCTCCAAAGTCTTCCTGCATAGTCGTACGAGTTTTGCAGGGATGCCGAAACTAGACATGGCTCTGTACAGCTCGTCTCTGTAGATACTGTCACACGCGGCCTTGAAATCGATAAAGAGATGGTGAATAACGATATTACGTTCTAAGGTTTTTTCTAAGATCTGCCGTAATGTGAAAATTTGGTTTATTGTGGACTTCTCTGGTCTAAAACCACATTGATAAGGACCTATCAAGTTGTTGACGTGGGGTTTAAGACGTTCAAATATTACAGCAGACAAGATCTTATAAGCGACGTTAAGGAGGCTTATCCCTCTATAATTGGCGCAATTGTGCGGGTCTCCTTTTTTTTAGGATCGGGCATACGATACTGAGGTTCCATTCATCGGGCATGCTTTCTTCCGACCATATCATGCATATCAGCTGGTGCATGCTCCTTTCCAACTGATCTCCAGCTGCCTTGAAAAGTTCGGCATCAAGGCCATCTGCACCTGCAGTCTTATTTGATTTTAGTTTGCATATAGCAAGCTTAACTTCTTTTAGGTCGGGAGGACGGCATTCTTGATCATCGTCCAAGCTGAATATTGCAATCTGCCTGACAGCGGAACTTGTGTCCTCATCGCCGTTAAGCAGTCTGCAGAAATGATCTTTCCAGATCCTCAGTAGCGACTGTGACTCTATAACTATGTTTCCCTGCTGGTTTTTACAGGCTTGAGTTCGGGGTTAGACTTCCGAATCTCGTTCCTGTCATGGCACCTCTCTATTTCCTCAAACGAGCGCTTCTCATGCTGCTTCATTTTCTTTTTGAGAAGTCGGTGTTCTTCCCTTCTTCTCTCCTTGTAAATATCGTTATACTGATCGTAAGCAGCCCTCGTTCGTGTTTGCATAAGCATTTGTCGTGCTCTTTGCTTGGCTGCATTTGCCTGCCTGCATTCTTCATCGAACCATGGGTTTCGTTTTCATTCATTGCTGCCACTGGTCAATGCGTAATGCTGGCGGCATGGGATTCAAGGATAATTGAAGGGACACTCGATTGGAAAAGGCATTGGCAATTTCTTGCGATTGTAGCTTTCCGACGTCATATCTCTTCACAGCGTTAGTTTGTGCTGGTCGTGAACCAGATATCCTCATTCGTACCTACAACAAGGTAGTGGTCCGAGTCAAAGTTGGCCCCTCGGAAAGTTCGGACATCTAGCATACTTGAAGAGTGCCTTGCGTCGATCGCAACATGGCCAATTTGGTTGACGGTTAATTGATCTGGGGATCGCCATGTACCTTTATGAATTTTGAGATGCGGGAAGCGTGTACTACTTACAACAAGATTTAGCCCCGCAGCAAAATCGATTAGCCTCAATCCGTTTTCAGAGCTTTTGTCGTGGAGGCTATGCTTACCGATTGTGTTTCCAAAGATGTCCTCCTTCCCTAGCTTTGCATTAAAATCGCCAAGAACGATTTTCACGTCGTATCTAGGGCACTGCCCATACGTTTCTTCGAGGAGCTCGTAGAAACAGTCTTTGGAATCGTCGTCTTTCTCTTCTGTGGGGGCGTGGGCGCATATAAGGCTAATGTTGGCGAATTTAGCCCTGATGCGGATGGTCATTATACGCTCATTGACTTTATTTTGGCTAATCACCTTATCCCTGAGTCTTCCTCTAACGACAAATCCGCACCCAAATAAGCGCTGTTTCGGTTGTCTGTAGCAGTCGCCATAGTAGATGTCACAGTTTTTCATCTTCTTTATGCCCGGTCCACTCCATGGCCCTTCTTGGATGGCAGTTATGTCTGCTTTGCAGCTGTCCAGGGCGTCCGCTAATTCTCCAGCTGCACGTAATCCATTGAGTGATCTAACGTTCCACGTGCAGATCCGGAGGTCATTGTCCTTTATTCGTTTGCTTGGGTCATCAACTTTAAAATCCCATTCTTTAGGGTTGGCTATTATATTATTAAAAGTTTCAATTATATCTAACCTGCAATTAAAATCACGTTTATTATCCGCGAATAATAATGCCAGCGAGTTTCCTATATGTACCCCAGACATGCGTCGGTTGGCTATTTGCTTCAAAAGATTAGAACGTTTAGTTGATTTATTAAAAAAACGGACGATAGTGTTAATATTGCCAAACAAAACTTTTAATTCCGATATATTTTCAAGAGAACGCTATAGTACTAAGTTTAAGACGTGGGCAGAGCAAGGAATAAAGTAAGCCATTGGACAAGCATCCAGTACTTTCTTTTTCACACCACCAACGTCCCCTGACATAACTGCCGCTTCATCGTAGGATTGTCCAATCAACTTATCCTTGCAGGAGAATGTATCAAGTGCATTAAAAATATGCTTTGATAGCTCATCTCCATTGCGACATTCACTTACATCAAAAAAACCAAGAAATCTTTCTTTAATTCCATCTTCTGTTAAGTACCGTAGAATGGCAATTAGTTGTTCCCTTTGGCTAACGTCTGGTGTTTCGTCTATCATAATAGATACAAATCGCGTTTTGCTTATTTGTATTTTGATTTCAGATCTCAAAACTTCTGCGATACTATGTATCAAATCGTTTTGTATATCACTTGATAGACCGCTAAAAGTGGGATTTTGTGCACTTGAACACTGTTTTAAATGAGTCTCCATTAATGTGTCGTACTTAGATAAGTATAATAAAGTTTCAATATAATTTCCACGATTACTGGAATCTGGTTTTTCATCGTGACCTCGGAATGCCTGCTCTTGTTTTCCTAAAAGAACTACTGTATCGATAAAACGTTCCATTAATTTAAGATTCTTTTCAACTTTTTGTTGTGTACCGTAAAGGAATTCCCTAAAGAGGTTTCAATTCGATTAACGCCAAAATCATGCAGAGATAAACAACTGCGTATATGTTTTTCTGTCGTGACATGTTTTTTTGCAGAGTTCACTAAATTGTTAATGTCAGCGTAACCTGCACGACTCCAAACACTAGGAGAATTGGAAAAAAGAAGGCAAGGAAAACAGAACATTTTTTTTTAATTTACAGCTCCCTGTCAACCAAGTATACTTCTGGTACAATGAATCTTTGAAATGGTTAACAAAACCATCTTTTCGCTTGTATTCTATTTTCATGGAAGGGGTAGCGCGTCCTAAATCTATAACTTTTTTTTTCTTCATAAAACTAAGCTGATTAAAATTATTTATTTCCTCTAAGAGAAAATCAGTTAGGCAACAGTCTACAGATATTAAAGCCATAATCAAACCACTGAAACTATCAGAAAACTTTTCACACTTTTTGCACTTTAATTCCAATTTTTCAAGCCTTAATTTGTAATATTTGAAAAAAATCACAAGCACTAAATGAATCTAATTAAGTATTGCACTCTGCACAGAGTTCTGCTGGTCAGCTGAATTTTTCAAATAAGAAAACGGCTCATTGGGAACTGAGTTCATTTGGGCCAGTTGTCCCACTTTAGAAAAATTCCAATTATTTTTTGCCTTTTCTTTCAAAAATATGCATAAAGCTATAAAATCTTATATCCACGCATATTTGTTATCAAAGTGGCAACCTTTGACACATCAGTCCAGTGCAGAGACACATACAAATTCATGAAATAAGTCGGAGACCACCGTGTTATTTTCTTGTTCTTCAAGCAGAAACCTACCTCTCAATCTGCAAACCTGCCATATACATTTTTGTTTATAAGCATGTGTCCATGGGAAGAAATACGATGGAAAGCGTTTTTTTCTTTTATAAAACCAATATCATGCAAACACCGAAGTGTGCAGAAGCAATGCTGCAAATGAGTACTGGGCTACTGCGCCGGCGCTATATTCACGTGCTCAGACCCTCAGAGCACAAAAAGATAACAAACAACAGATTTACCAAAAAATATGACGCTAGAACACCGGGTTATTTTCTTCCATAAAAAAGCATGTATTGAACAGAGAGGCGCTAGGCTCTTCTTCCTCCTTCCCTAGCTTTGCATTAAAATCGCCAAGAACGATTTTCACGTCGTATCTAGGGCACTGCCCATACGTTTCTTCGAGGAGCTCGTAGAAACAGTCTTTGGAATCGTCGTCTTTCTCTTCTGTGGGGGCGTGGGCGCATATAAGGCTAATGTTGGCGAATTTAGCCCTGATACTTGAAGAGTGCCTTGCGTCGATCGCAACATGGCCAATTTGGTTGACGGTTAATTGATCTGGGGATCGCCATGTACCTTTATGAATTTTGAGATGCGGGAAGCGTGTACTACTTACAACAAGATTTAGCCCCGCAGCAAAATCGATTAGCCTCAATCCGTTTTCAGAGTTTTTGTCGTGGAGGCTATGCTTACCGATTGTGTTTCCAAAGATGTCCTCCTTCCCTAGCTTTGCATTAAAATCGCCAAGAACGATTTTCACGTCGTATCTAGGGCACTGCCCATACGTTTCTTCGAGGAGCTCGTAGAAACAGTCTTTGGAATCGTCGTCTTTCTCTTCTGTGGGGGCGTGGGCGCATATAAGGCTAATGTTGGCGAATTTAGCCCTGATGCGGATGGTCATTATACGCTCATTGACTTTATTTTGGCTAATCACCTTATCCCTGAGTCTTCCTCTAACGACAAATCCGCACCCAAATAAGCGCTGTTTCGGTTGTCTGTAGCAGTCGCCATAGTAGATGTCACAGTTTTTCATCTTCTTTATGCCCGGTCCACTCCATGGCCCTTCTTGGATGGCAGTTATGTCTGCTTTGCAGCTGTCCAGGGCGTCCGCTAATTCTCCAGCTGCACGTAATCCATTAAGTGATCTAACGTTCCACGTGCAGATCCGGAGGTCATTGTCCTTTATTCGTTTGCTTGGGTCATCAACTTTAAAATCCCATTCTTTAGGGTTGGCTATTATATTATTAAAAGTTTCAATTATATCTAACCTGCAATTAAAATCACGTTTATTATCCGCGAATAATAATGCCAGCGAGTTTCCTATATGTACCCCAGACATGCGTCGGTTGGCTATTTGCTTCAAAAGATTAGAACGTTTAGTTGATTTATTAAAAAAACGGACGATAGTGTTAATATTGCCAAACAAAACTTTTAATTCCGATATATTTTCAAGAGAACGCTATAGTACTAAGTTTAAGACGTGGGCAGAGCAAGGAATAAAGTAAGCCATTGGACAAGCATCCAGTACTTTCTTTTTCACACCACCAACGTCCCCTGACATAACTGCCGCTTCATCGTAGGATTGTCCAATCAACTTATCCTTGCAGGAGAATGTATCAAGTGCATTAAAAATATGCTTTGATAGCTCATCTCCATTGCGACATTCACTTACATCAAAAAAACCAAGAAATCTTTCTTTAATTCCATCTTCTGTTAAGTACCGTAGAATGGCAATTAGTTGTTCCCTTTGGCTAACGTCTGGTGTTTCGTCTATCATAATAGATACAAATCGCGTTTTGCTTATTTGTATTTTGATTTCAGATCTCAAAACTTCTGCGATACTATGTATCAAATCGTTTTGTATATCACTTGATAGACCGCTAAAAGTGGGATTTTGTGCACTTGAACACTGTTTTAAATGAGTCTCCATTAATGTGTCGTACTTAGATAAGTATAATAAAGTTTCAATATAATTTCCACGATTACTGGAATCTGGTTTTTCATCGTGACCTCGGAATGCCTGCTCTTGTTTTCCTAAAAGAACTACTGTATCGATAAAACGTTCCATTAATTTAAGATTCTTTTCAACTTTTTGTTGTGTACCGTAAAGGAATTCCCTAAAGAGGTTTCAATTCGATTAACGCCAAAATCATGCAGAGATAAACAACTGCGTATATGTTTTTCTGTCGTGACATGTTTTTTTGCAGAGTTCACTAAATTGTTAATGTCAGCGTAACCTGCACGACTCCAAACACTAGGAGAATTGGAAAAAAGAAGGCAAGGAAAACAGAACATTTTTTTTTAATTTACAGCTCCCTGTCAACCAAGTATACTTCTGGTACAATGAATCTTTGAAATGGTTAACAAAACCATCTTTTCGCTTGTATTCTATTTTCATGGAAGGGGTAGCGCGTCCTAAATCTATAACTTTTTTTTTCTTCATAAAACTAAGCTGATTAAAATTATTTATTTCCTCTAAGAGAAAATCAGTTAGGCAACAGTCTACAGATATTAAAGCCATAATCAAACCACTGAAACTATCAGAAAACTTTTCACACTTTTTGCACTTTAATTCCAATTTTTCAAGCCTTAATTTGTAATATTTGAAAAAAATCACAAGCACTAAATGAATCTAATTAAGTATTGCACTCTGCACAGAGTTCTGCTGGTCAGCTGAATTTTTCAAATAAGAAAACGGCTCATTGGGAACTGAGTTCATTTGGGCCAGTTGTCCCACTTTAGAAAAATTCCAATTATTTTTTGCCTTTTCTTTCAAAAATATGCATAAAGCTATAAAATCTTATATCCACGCATATTTGTTATCAAAGTGGCAACCTTTGACACATCAGTCCAGTGCAGAGACACATACAAATTCATGAAATAAGTCGGAGACCACCGTGTTATTTTCTTGTTCTTCAAGCAGAAACCTACCTCTCAATCTGCAAACCTGCCATATACATTTTTGTTTATAAGCATGTGTCCATGGGAAGAAATACGATGGAAAGCGTTTTTTTCTTTTATAAAACCAATATCATGCAAACACCGAAGTGTGCAGAAGCAATGCTGCAAATGAGTACTGGGCTACTGCGCCGGCGCTATATTCACGTGCTCAGACCCTCAGAGCACAAAAAGATAACAAACAACAGATTTACCAAAAAATATGACGCTAGAACACCGGGTTATTTTCTTCCATAAAAAAGCATGTATTGAACAGAGAGGCGCTAGGCTCTTCTTCCTCCTTCCCTAGCTTTGCATTAAAATCGCCAAGAACGATTTTCACGTCGTATCTAGGGCACTGCCCATACGTTTCTTCGAGGAGCTCGTAGAAACAGTCTTTGGAATCGTCGTCTTTCTCTTCTGTGGGGGCGTGGGCGCATATAAGGCTAATGTTGGCGAATTTAGCCCTGATGCGGATGGTCATTATACGCTCATTGACTTTATTTTGGCTAATCACCTTATCCCTGAGTCTTCCTCTAACGACAAATCCGCACCCAAATAAGCGCTGTTTCTGTTGTCTGTAGCAGTCGCCATAGTAGATGTCACAGTTTTTCATCTTCTTTATGCCCGGTCCACTCCATGGCCCTTCTTGGATGGCAGTTATGTCTGCTTTGCAGCTGTCCAGGGCGTCCGCTAATTCTCCAGCTGCACGTAATCTATTAAGTGATCTAACGTTCCACGTGCAGATCCGGAGGTCATTGTCCTTTATTCGTTTGCTTGGGTCATCAACTTTAAAATCCCATTCTTTAGGGTTGGCTATTATATTATTAAAAGTTTCAATTATATCTAACCTGCAATTAAAATCACGTTTATTATCCGCGAATAATAATGCCAGCGAGTTTCCTATATGTACCCCAGACATGCGTCGGTTGGCTATTTGCTTCAAAAGATTAGAACGTTTAGTTGATTTATTAAAAAAACGGACGATAGTGTTAATATTGCCAAACAAAACTTTTAATTCCGATATATTTTCAAGAGAACGCTATAGTACTAAATTTAAGACGTGGGCATAGCAAGGAATAAAGTAAGCCATTGGACAAGCATCCAGTACTTTCTTTTTCACACCACCAACGTCCCCTGACATAACTGCCGCTTCATCGTAGGATTGTCCAATCAACTTATCCTTGCAGGAGAATGTATCAAGTGCATTAAAAATATGCTTTGATAGCTCATCTCCATTGCGACATTCACTTACATCAAAAAAACCAAGAAATCTTTCTTTAATTCCATCTTCTGTTAAGTACCGTAGAATGGCAATTAGTTGTTCCCTTTGGCTAACGTCTGGTGTTTCGTCTATCATAATAGATACAAATCGCGTTTTGCTTATTTGTATTTTGATTTCAGATCTCAAAACTTCTGCGATACTATGTATCAAATCGTTTTGTATATCACTTGATAGACCGCTAAAAGTGGGATTTTGTGCACTTGAACACTGTTTTAAATGAGTCTCCATTAATGTGTCGTACTTAGATAAGTATAATAAAGTTTCAATATAATTTCCACGATTACTGGAATCTGGTTTTTCATCGTGACCTCGGAATGCCTGCTCTTGTTTTCCTAAAAGAACTACGATAAAACGTTCCATTAATTTAAGATTCTTTTCAACTTTTTTGTTGTGTACCGTAAAGGAATTCCCTAAAGAGGTTTCAATTCGATTAACGCCAAAATCATGCAGAGATAAACAACTGCGTATATGTTTTTCTCTCGTGACATGTTTTTTTTGCAGAGTTCACTAAATTGTTAATGTCAGCGTAACCTGCACGACTCCAAACACTAGGAGAATTGGAAAAAAGAAGGCAAGGAAAACAGAACATTTTTTTTTAATTTACAGCTCCCTGTCAACCAAGTATACTTCTGGTACAATGAATCTTTGAAATGGTTAACAAAACCATCTTTTCGCTTGTATTCTATTTTCATGGAAGGGGTAGCGCGTCCTAAATCTATAACTTTTTTTTCTTCATAAAACTAAGCTGATTAAAATTATTTATTTCCTCTAAGAGAAAATCAGTTAGGCAACAGTCTACAGATATTAAAGCCATAATCAAACCACTGAAACTATCAGAAAACTTTTCACACTTTTTGCACTTTAATTCCAATTTTTCAAGCCTTAATTTGTAATATTTGAAAAAAATCACAAGCACTAAATGAATCTAATTAAGTATTGCACTCTGCACAGAGTTCTGCTGGTCAGCTGAATTTTTCAAATAAGAAAACGGCTCATTGGGAACTGAGTTCATTTGGGCCAGTTGTCCCACTTTAGAAAAATTCCAATTATTTTTTGCCTTTTCTTTCAAAAATATGCATAAAGCTATAAAATCTTATATCCACGCATATTTGTTATCAAAGTGGCAACCTTTGACACATCAGTCCAGTGCAGAGACACATACAAATTCATGAAATAAGTCGGAGACCACCGTGTTATTTTCTTGTTCTTCAAGCAGAAACCTACCTCTCAATCTGCAAACCTGCCATATACATTTTTGTTTATAAGCATGTGTCCATGGGAAGAAATACGATGGAAAGCGTTTTTTTCTTTTATAAAACCAATATCATGCAAACACCGAAGTGTGCAGAAGCAATGCTGCAAATGAGTACTGGGCTACTGCGCCGGCGCTATATTCACGTGCTCAGACCCTCAGAGCACAAAAATATAACAAACAACAGATTTACCAAAAAATATGACGCTAGAACACCGGGGACCGGGTTATTTTCTTCCATAAAAAAGCATGTATTGAACAGAGAGGCGCTAGGCTCTTCTCTGTTCAATACATGCTTTCTTATGGAAGAAAATAAGACGATGTTCTACCGTCATATTTTTTGGTAAAGAAAAAAGAGGAGAGAACACAAATTTCCCAGTAGGAAATTTCCAAAAATTCACTACTGAAAATGCTGCCTTTTCCTCAGGGAAAAGTATTTGCACTAGTGCATTTCCTACTGAATCCTTTGCTGAATTTAACATGGGCTTGTCATTGGCAAGAAGCACCTGCACACTTTCTCGATGAATGAGATGTAAGGAAATCACAACACCCATGGCATCTTCGTTTTCATAGCCTGAAAAAACTGGTTCTATATAGTTCTATATGTGTGTAATTTGAAATTTGGGAGTTTGTGACAGAAATGTGTTCTTAAGGAGAAAGAATGCATTTGGAAGAACACATAGATAGTGGAATATGTACATATATACATAATATGTACATATAAATTACACAACTAGGTATGTCTTTCTTAATCACAAAATTGAAACTAAATCCAAAACCCATTGAAGCAACATGTGACACAAAAATAAAGATATTTTAGAGCGAATAAACGAAAGAAAGAGAAAAGAAAGGGTTGTTTTCTCATACTTAATTTTGTCGCTACCTGATTGGCGTTTCTCAAAGAGGATTTTGCTGTACATCGTGTTTTCTTCTTTATTTTCTTTTGAAAACAACGCACAAGATTCAACTTGAACTGCAGACTGCCTACCAATTGCATGACATTTCATTAGTGAATTCATTGATGACCTTTTCCCTAATGAAAGCACCAGATGAATTCCTCGAGGAATTCATCCCTTTTTTTTCACTGGTGAGCAAATTTCCTACTGGGAGTTCTATCCAGCAACAAGTTTTATAAGACGTAATATTTGGGGTTACCTTGTATGTTGCTAAAGTTTTGTGTTTGTTTATGGAGTGAATTGAAGAGCCAACATGTGTGTAGAATAAAACGGAAAGCAGAGTGGTAGTTGTTAAAAAAATGTTGGCAGCGAGTTCATGTGTATGATTAAGTTTGATTCATGTTGCCAGAAGTCTAAGATGTTTCGGATGTGAGTTTCAAAAGGAAAGTCGGAAATAATCGACTTATATGGACGCTTCGCCACTGTTAGCTTCGTCACTACATAGCGGCTTCAACACCTTAATGGTTAGGTATGGGGCACAGACGGTGCCGAAGTTGACGGTGTTCAGCTTGAACACCCGTATCGGCAACCCAGTATCTTCCCTCCAAAGGATGAATTGGTAGTATCGATCTTCTGGATCTACCGAAATCTGTCGATACATTTTTTCGATATCGGCCGTAAATGTAATCCTATACGTCCTCCATCGTAGCAGGATATCGAGAATGCTGGTCTGCAATTTCGGACCCACAGCAACTTATTGTTAAGCGAGAAGCCATTTGATGTTTTGGCCGCCGCTTCAAAAACGACCCTAAGTTTTATCGTCGAACTCGCTTCCTTTATCACGGCGTGATGAGGGACAAAGTAGTGGTGCGGGGTTTTAAGCACCTTCTCTGACGCGTCGACCTCTTCCATATGATCAAGCTCATCATACTCCCTTATGCACTTTGCATAATCTTCTCAGCGCTTCGAGTTCGTTGCAAGCTTCCTCTCCAGATGAGCAAATCTTCGGAGAGCACCCTGTCTGCTCGATCCCATGGCTGGCTGATCTGCACATCTGAACGGCAATTTAACCTCGTACCGTCCATTCGTAAGGCGTTTAGTGAAATGCTCCTCGCAGGCCTTTGCTTCGTCACATTCTAAAGGTTTAAACGGCTCCTCTTCAACTTCCCAGAATTTTCGTACTTTCTACCCTAAGTCTGCGAACTGCGTAATCGTTCGGACATGAACTGGGGTTTCGGTCGGAACTTTTCCGAAAATAATCCAGCCGAGTTGTGTTTTTTGGGCCACTGGACCTTGGCCGTCTTGACTCCGTACTATCTGTGGAAGGAGTATGTCGGCGAAATCGTCACTTCCCAGTAGTTGGTCCACCGGAGCAGGTAAAAAGAAGTTGGATCTGCTAAGCAGAGTCCCTCTAGATGTTGCCATCTCTTTGGTTCGATTCGGTGGGCTGGCAGATGCCCAGTCAGTGACTTGAAAGCAAGTGCTTTGACAGCACCTTCAAACGTCGAGTGTTGCGACGCAAGCGTTAAATCGACGCTGCTATACGTTTTGTCACTGCTGACCAAACCCAACCCATTTACTCTTGCCACGGTCTGACACCGTTTTAGCTTCAGAAATTGTGCAGCTGCTGCTGTTATAAAAGTTGCTTCAGAACCTGGGTCGACCAGGGCTCTTAGCATATGGAACCTTCCATCTGCTGCCATGACTTTGACAACGGCTGTTGCCAACAAAATCTTCGCCGATGCGCAGCTGCCTGCTGACGCATGGAAGGTGTTTAAATTTCTACCGCTCGAGCTAGCTCTGCCGTCCATATGGAACTCAGGTGCGTCTGGGTTGACGGAGACCTGAGTAGCGGTGAAACTTGTCTGTCTTCTGGGCTGGCTAGGTTGTGGTGTTGTATTTATGTGCAGCAACGAATGGTGGCGCTTCGAACAAAACGTGCAATTTTTGTCGCTTGGGCAGTTTGAGGCGAAATGACTGTACCCCAGACAGTAATTGCACACCTTTGCGTCTTAACTACCTGTACGCGCCTTTGGACATCCATATTCAGGAACTTTTGGCATTTCCTTAGTGAGTGCTGGCTCTGGTGGCATACCTGTCACACAAACTCCGTTCTAGGAGCAGTCTTCACATGGAACACCTTCCGCACCTCCGTACCGGCTGGTCTCCGCACGTCGTTCTTGAAAGAAGTTGGTTGCGCTGTGTCTGCACTCACTGCTTCCAAGGTCCTGAAGCGTGCTTCTAAAAACTCCAGAAAATCGTTCCAGCTTGGCAACTCTTTCTGGTTCCCCAACTTATGTCAGGTCATAAAGATTATTTTATCTTTTGCTTGTAAATAAGGCTTTGTAGAATAAGTTGTAAAATGTATAAATAGAATAGGTTTTCAAGAAAATAAAGACAGTATCAAAAATAACTCATCGAGTGCAGTTAAATTGTACATTTGGTCCATCGAGCCACAGATATTGAGCTCAGCCATAAAAAAAAGACTTGGTAAAATTCTAAGCATAAAATAAAATTAAATATAAGTTTTCCCCCACAAGTGGTAAGAGACTTAGAATTTAAAAAAGTGTAATCAGAACTATATACTGGTTAGCGTTAACGTGGCTATACAACGTTTAAAAAAAAAGTGTAATCAGAACTATATACTGGTAAGCGTTAACGTGGCTATACAACGTTTAAAAAAAATAATAAAGTGTAATCAGAACTTATACTGGTTAGCGTAACGTGGCTATACAACGTCAAGAAAAAATAGAAAGTGCAAATAACAAGTTGTGAGTCGAGGCACAGCTAAGTCAACGTGGCGACTAAACAAAAAACACCTCCAACGAACACCTTGAAGTAAATAAAATTAAGTTTAGAAACTCATTAGCGAGATGGAAATAAATATTAGGCGAGTTTTATTGAAATTCTATGTGCACTTGTGTGCACTTCAGCAAAACATCGCTCATGGGAAAACAACAACTCCTTATGTCAGTAGCCTAAGTGCACATAAATATCGCAGTAAGCTAACTGTACAACAGGGATGGTTGGTAAATTTCTTTTTTTGGCATCCAGAGGTTGGCAGTCTTTGGGTTGTGTTCATTCATATTTCTGATTTTCGACAACAGATTGAATAAGTCTGTTTCTTTACTTTTTGTGCACAGACATTTTTTTTTTAAGGAAAGGTTGTTAAATTCTCTCAGAAACTCTCTGAAAGAGCGTATTTGTCTTAAAAGTAAAGAAACGCCTTGAACAAAACATTCGCAGCAGCGCAACGCTTGGAAAAACGTCTGTTTGACAGTTGTGGTATTTGTTTTGGCTGTGCACGATTTCTGTCCACAGAAATTTTGGTGGCGGAAATTCGCAGGACGGGGAAATTTTCTTTACTCTCTCGAGAGCACTCTCTTTTGTGCACTGTTACGAAAAATCGGAGCGGGATTAGACTGACTTTCGCCGAATTTCGGTGCATTTCGTGCGAATTTTCAGTAAAGAAACACACCCAATAGCTAATAGATGAGTCAGGTGGTGACTTGGTGGGGACATAAATAGACACGCAGTTACTAACACACACACACACACAAACACGGTCAGAAAAGGTGGTGGTAGCAGCAAAAGCAATGGTTTTCCTCTTGTTCTTTATTTCTCTAAGCTTTTGACTTATTTAATTCATAAGTCACTTACTAACTTGTGACTTAATGAGTTTTTAATTCACAAACTAGTAACCGTGATATAAATACCTGCATCGAAATCTGAATCCTAATTCCTAATTCGATTCGATTATTCGACCCTAAAAATAAAAATGAATCTTATTGAACACAGCTATTGCGAAAAAAAATTAAAGTGACATTTGTTTTGTTTACATCGAAAGTAAAAAGTTGAAATGCGGCAAATAAATTGAGAATCGAGAATTAAATAGAGAAAAATAGAAATGGAAAGTAAAAGGTATGCATTTATATCCTTAGAATGCAAATTTTTAATGTTTCTTATCCTTAGAACAAGTGCAAAGGGTACCAACCTTGAAAGTTAAAATTGAAAGTGAACTTGCTAAGTGCATATAACCAAAAATCGTTTTATTGATAAGAGCACATAAGTGCACATAGAAAATTTTCAATAAAACGCGCCTATTAATAAATTCAAAACATCAGTAAAACATTTATTGAGTCTTATGAAAAACGAAGACACAACATTAAATGATCTTTTGAGGTTACTAAAGCCAACTGCTCTCGATGTTGTAAACGAAGACACAATATTGAAGTATTTTTTGAGGTTACCAGATCCAACTGCTCTCGATGTTGTAAAAGTTCTAAACTATTTGGGATCCTACCTGTTGAACCCGGAATATACTAAGAATATTGGAGTAGCATTCCAAGACTACGTTTTACTTATTTTGATGTCAAACACTAACAACGCAGAAGACGATGATGGCAAAAGCTTTGACCAGTATCAAAAGAAATGCGTCGCTCTATCCGAGCTTATGGAGCTTTCACCAAACACTCAACGATATGGCACAAACTATTTTTTGAATAAACCTGCACCTTTTACTAGTCCAAATGATGATATTACGATAAAAAAGAAGGCCAAAGTTTCACGAGTCTCTGCGGTTTCAGATTTGGAGATCGTAAAATGCTGCTACCAATTGCTTTCATGTGATCCTGTATTTTTCAAGGATCTTTGGATCTGGTCACCATTTGTTACTCAATTTCTTAACCAAGGTTGTCCTACCCAAAACTTCTTCTACAATCGTGCCATAGCCATTATCACATTCACACCGCATCAATTGAAGGAATTAAGAGATGAAGAGACAATTGTATTGTTTCCCAAAGAGCAACACACCATTCCTAGTCCGTTGAAAATTGAAGAGAGCAAACTAGATTCAGTAACTTATTTGCCCTTTAGCAGTGAAGTAGTGACCAATGTCGAGGGTGTGCTTCTTCCTATGTTCAATAATAAAAACAAAGTGTTCTACGATGAAACTGATGGTCACTACGACTCCAATGTGAAAGTGGACTCCACAAAAGTCAATTTAAGGAGCATAGCATTGGGGGTTTCTTCAGGTAAAGAAGTTTGTTTGTCTGGACCAGTTGGTTGTGGTAAAACTGCCCGAGTTGAATATCTAGCCAGAAGGACAGGAAGAGTTTGTCCGGAACAGCTTGAAATTGATAATTTAACAAACAAAAAAGAAAGCAAACGATCAAAGTCGAAAGCAAATACAGAGAATACGGAAAAAGACCAACGCAATGGAAATAAGAGGAGAAGTGAAGTTGGAAATGAAAAAAATGCGGAACTCAAAAAAGTTATCAAAAACAATACGAGTGTTGCACCAATTCTGGCAAATGAAAAGGTAACCTGGCATTTTTCGCCCCCGGCAGGACCACAATTTGGTGGAATATTGGAAGCAGGTGTAAAAGCTATGAAGTACCACCTAAAAAGAAAAATTGAAGATGACGACGACAGTGAAGAACCTTTTGAAGAGGAGGATGACGATGGAAATTTTGAATCTCTTGAATCAGTGGTAGTCGATAATGATGCTGAGGAGCTGTTGATTCTCCAAGAAAAAGCACGACAGCAACAAGCAAGTTCAAAGCAAGAAGAACCCAAAGAAGAAGAGTCGCCATCGTATACATCGTCACAAATAAAACCACGAGGTGGTGGTCCACAGTCAGTGGATGACGATGAATTTGAAGAGGAACTCAAAAGACCAAACGAAGAAATGCTCCGAGAGAATCTTAACTCAGCACTAACCTCGTTTGAATCATTATCCCGAAAATTCCCCGATAAACCTCAACCATTCCTTGGAAAAGCCAAAATTCTCGACGAGTTATCAGATATTATTCGCACCTTTGGTAATGATGTCTTTTATGATAAAGAATTCACTGAGGTTGCCGAAAGATGCTTGGATCATATGCGGTTTATGGGACTTTATGTACAAGCTGTGCCTATCCATGAAATGCTAATTGAAAGATTTCCGAAAAATGTAACTCATCGGAACCAACTGGCGGTCAAATATCTGATGGTAAATCGTCTTTTAGATGCCAAGTATGTCTTGGAAGGAATCTTAGCTCGTTGCCCAAGTGATGGATTTGTACTTAAGAATCTCAACCAAAATCTTACCCTTGCTGTGCAGTACTTGCGACGTGGAATCGATTCTGGACAAGAAGATACCCAAGACGGAATATTTAAGGATGAAGCCGAGAACCCTCGTGATTCGGGAGATTGGAAACAACTTGAGCTGTTTGCCCGAGGCCGGAGACGGCGGCAGAATTGCTTAAAAACGCCAATCCCATATCAGTCAATTTTCGCTGATATTAGTCATAAGTGTAATTTTGTTCTTAGGCATAATTTATATTCGAAACAAATGTAAGTCAAAAAATGTTATAACAAAAGATCTTTTTGGCCGCCCGCAGAATGTTCATAAATGAACATAAAAGATAGTAATGTTGTTGCACTTTTTTCCCGACGAATCGAATCCAAACGAATCAAAAACGAATCCACAACTTGGATTATATTATACAAATACTTTAATTAATCGTACGTATGATTAATTAGTGATCTTAAGACGAATGTTTAACAAATATGCACACCAATGTGCCGCGGCGATGTTGATCGGATTTTAATTTTATGATGAACTGTCAAATGACAGCTGGGTGGATTTTGATGGGAAAAGAATGCAACAGGTAGCAATATTATATGTTGCCAACGCCAGCTGCTCAGCAAGGGGTGGTCCGTAGGTAGTTTTATAGGTAAATACTGAGGAATTAAAGGTAAATAAAAAGAATTTAATGAAATGAATAATATTCAATCAAAACACAAGCAGGGTGTTTCACAAAATAAAGGGCGCCAGGAAATTTTTGCTTGGAATTTCCAAATCAACTTCAACGCTGAAAATGGTCTTCAAATAGAATTAAAAGAACGATTTTCCAAAAGGAATAAAATTATATTTTGTTCAGGAAACCTTTACAAGTATAGGTATAAAACCTGAAATCTTTTCGTAAACAATTGGGAGTGTACAAAGTATGTAAAATCTGGCAAAGAGCCAGTCAACAATTTAAATAGAATGAAATTTAAGTACGAAGATGGGGTTTTACCCAGGTTAAAACTCAAAACAACAACTTGTGTGCACAATACACCCGCAAACAAACGACTCTTTGGGAATTTTCCCGAACAGACAACAAGGTCAAAGAAAGGTCGCGCGTCCTACAATCTCAGGATAAATTACGATTGGCGGAAGGTAACCGATACAAACACTATGGCTTAATAGTCAAACCAAAATAAACGCACAACTAACACTTTTTCTCACAATAAGAAAATTAAAATACTAAGGTATAATAATACTTAGCTTTTCTGACGAATCCTGCCTATGAGTTTTCTTGCCCGTTCTGGCACTAACTCTCCTGAACTCCTGCCTGATTGGAGCTTTCCTGCACACAGTAAACAATTGTAATTATTTTGGCGTTCCTGCCAACAAAAACACAATTTCAATTTGCACTACTTGCAACTAATAAAATCACTCGATTTGTAAATTTTCCGACACTTTTTCAATTTTCTAAAACTTTCTGGCACTATGTCCTTTTCAGAGGTCAACCAAGAAGTGCCATCTTCTTGGCGGTCTCTTCGTTCATCGGCGCATTCAGCAAATTCCACTCACTTCAACCAATCAGAGTCGTGGAGGTTCGTCACGGGGTATCTGCAATACTCTCAGCAAATTCGCTGGAGTCTGCGCCGCAGGCGAAACGCATCCATCGCTCTCTTCTAAACAACTTCGTTGTGAATCTCTTGGTCGTTAGAGATTCGCAACAACTTGCCTGAATCAACGAATCCAGACCTGTTCCATTTCAATCCATTCCAGAATAGAAAATTGAAAAACTATTATTTTTAACAAATTCCTCGGCCCAAACGACCCAAGTTACACTGTGCAAGAAAACTATTTAAGCTAGGATTCAGTTAACGAGGATTCGTCATTTTTCGCGAAAACTACTAAACTACTTCGGTGAACCTTCGCGCAGATTTGGGGGAATGGGGATAGTCCTATAAAGAGTCATTTCCTTGCTAAGGTAAAGCACTTTAGGTTGGGCACTCGGCCTCTACGGTGGGCACTCAGCCATTACGTTGGGCTCTTGGCCGTTTATATTGAAAAAGGCTTCAAATGCCAAATTCCGAAGATCACTGATATATATCAGTGTGTTAAAGGTGGGTAGCCATATCTCTACCTTTAGTACACATATTCGGTTGTTACCTGCTGCTGCTGCTGTTGCGATGGATTTTCTCCAGAACCTTCCTGGTTCTTATCATCGCCGCTGCTTGAGTCTCCAGCCGTCCACTGGCTCAATGAAGGGGTACCTATTTGGGTTGCTTTTCCAAAATGCTTTGAAGTACACCGCTAGCTGATGGACTAGGGTTGCTTTGTACTCTGCCAGCACTTTGAAGCCACAACAGAAGGAGGGGGTGAAAATGGGAAAAGGAAGAGAAATAAAGGTATAAGTTGCTGTGGTAAAATATACCGCAACAAATCCCACCCTTACCTGCCAAGAAATGTTCTTGCAGTTTGATAAAACTGCAAGGCATTTCTTAAAGCCAAAGGTTAAAGGAAAAACGAACAAGGTATTTTCCATCAGGGCGTACAATCGCCATCCTTTGAAAGTAGACGACGATATGGAGAGCTATATAAAAAAAAAAAAAAAAAGCTAAAAACTACTTTAAGGCTCAATTCTCCAGGGATGCATCGGTGTACGGTTTGAGATCTTTCGCATGCCAAGTTCCGCGTTCTTTACCATTACTATCCTCTAAGACATATGTCCAAGGTGACACATGCTTCTTTACAACGAATCGCGCACGCAACCTTAGACAACTGCGCATCCCATATCCGGTGGTTATCAGAGACGTATGCTCTGAGCGTTGTTTTGATGATTTGATTTATCCTCTCCGCTGGATTAGCCTGTGGGTGGTAATGGGCTGTAAAACGAATTTGGGAAGAATAAGAATCGCAAAGAGATTTCAGTTCTTTAGATCGGAACTGAGGGCCATTATCACAGACGACAATCTTAGGAATACCAAAAAGGAGAAAGACATTGTCCTCTAGCTTCCGGCAAATTGGCTTGGCAGTAGCAGACCTTAACGCGAAAAGTAGGGGGAATTTGGTGAAATAATCGACGACAGTCAAAATGTAGATAAAACCTCTACTTGATTTTGGAAGGGGACCAACGAGATCTACACAGATCATTTCCCACGGTGCCTTTATTCCTACTCTCTCAGTCATCAAACCAGCTGGCTTTTCATTAACCGTTTTTACCAGTTGGCAAACCTTACAATTCCTAACATACTTAGTAATATCGCCTCTCATTTTAGGCCAATAGTACTTTTCCCCTATCCTAACAAAAGTTTTGTTTGTGGTGGTACCCGTGGCGTAATGGTTAGCATGTCCACCTGCTAGCCCAGAGGTTCGAGGTTCGAATCCCAGCAGAGGCAAAATGCAAAAATGTTTTTCCACGGGTATCGCCTTTCGCGAGGAATTGGCAAGTCCTCCGTTAGTAAATTCATTGCCATGAAAAGCGCATTCTCAATTAGCCGTTCGGAACCGGCGAAAAATTGTAGGTCCCCTCCATTCCCTCACAAGGCATGGTTGTGAGAAATGTGCTAGGCCCAGGGGCTCCTCGCTCTGTTGCGCCACCCTATTTATTTTTTTATTTATTTATTTAACAAAAGTTTTCCTAACTCCCATGTGTCCGGCTAAAAAACTATAATGGCATTCCTGTAAAATTGCTAATTGTATTCCTACAACTTTCTTCCATTCTTTATTATTTTCATGAACAACAACATGATTCGATTTAATCAGTTTGAACAGTTGACCTTGTTCTACCCTCCAAGCTGGGTAAGCTAGCGGATTTGACTTTATCGCTGAGATCATTTTCGCAATCCAAGGGTCTTGATCCTCTTCTGAAATTTTGGCTAATACCGGAACCCCTCGAGATAACATGTCTGGAACTACATGTTCTTTGCACTTGCGATGGATGATCTCAGTCACAACCGTGAATCGAATACCTTCGATGTAAGGTCGTAACTTCTCTATTGCCAATCACTCTTTTTTCGTTCACTCCTAAATTGGCAAAATTCGGCACAAATCGACGATACCACGACACTGTCCCTATAAAACTCCTAACCTCTTTCACATTCCTCGGTGCTGGAATCCTAACCATGCTTTCCACTTTTTCCGGGTCTACATGTAACCCGTTTCGATCCACTACATAACCTAAAAACTTCAACGATGGCCTACAGAAGTTACACTTCTCCTTACCGAGCTTCAACCCTGCTTCACTCAACCTTTTCAAAACTTCCTTCAGGATTTCAAGATGCTTCTCGAAACTATCCGTCAGGATAATGATGTCGTCTAAATAGACGAAGATGTACGGCTCCAGATCGGCACCCAAAACTGTGTCGATAAACCGTTGCCATGTCGCAGGCGAGTTGTGAAGCCCGAAAGGCATCCTTCTAAACTGAAAGAGACCTCTCCCGGGAACCGTGAAAGCGGTGTAGGGCTTAGACTCCTCCTCCATTGAAATCTGCCAATACGCTGATTTTATATCCAAAGAGGACAAAAACTTCGCTCCTCGAAGCCTGTCCAAAATGGCCGCTATGTAGGGTAGTGGATAAGCATCCCTATCAGTATTCTTATTAAGCTTTCTAAAATCTACACAAAACCTAAAAGACCCATCTTTCTTTTTAACTAATAGTATTGGAGATGATCAAGCACTGTTGGATCTCTCAATAACTCCTGCTTCTAACATCTCATTTAATTCCCTATCAATATGTCCCTGCATTGCCGGAGAAACTGGATAATACCGTTGTTTAATCGGTTCCGCCGACGTCCTAATCTTGTGCTCAATCATAGTTGTGCACCCAGTGATGGATTAACGCATAGGCCCGTGAGGCCCGGGCCTAGGGCGGCACGATTTGGGGGGGGGGGGGCGCAAAATTTTCAGAGCGTTAAAATTTAAGAGCCGTAGAAATATACCAAAAATTAGTTTTTAAATTGGCTCTGTTTTTTTTTTGGAATTTATTAAAAATTTTCTATGGACTATAATATAATTTATTTTTTCATTGACTTTTCCATTTGAGGGTGCATCATTAATATTTTGATGGAATAAATTATAGTCTAATTATCAAATAAAAAAACAATCAAATTGATAAGCTTTCTTACAAATAACTAAATATTTTTTCACTTCTGTATCTTTGGTGAGATTGCTATTAGGTACATATATTAAGCCTCTGAAATTACTTACAGGATTTTAACTTAGTCCCGCTTTTTCTTTGAAAATTTCAAAAATCGAGTTCTCATCGGATTTTCACATTTTGAGGTCTTAGGAAGCTATTCTGAGTAGTTTCAGCGTGACGTACCGTCGTGTTTGTGTGTGTAAGCTATAATTTTGTTGCACGATATCTCAAGGACGAGTCAACCGATTGAGATATCGATTGTGCATTAAAAATTGCGCCGAATGCCGCCAAGCGGATCAATATCGAACGACGCGTTTCAAAAAATCGCAATTCAAAGTCTTACAAAATATCGTTTTATATAAGTCTGCCGTTTTTTAATCAAAATTTACAATTATATTCCGAACTCAAAGAGTTTGGAAAATGGGCGAGCTCTCAAAAAACAGGAAAGTCGTTCGTTTGAGCTCGAAGACCTTAATAATTTTGAGGGATGTTTTCGATCGCTTAGATCTGGAAATAGCGGGAAGTTGTAGGGATGACCTGCAGAGTCAACCGGTTTCCAGATTTTTCAATTTAACTTCGGTGTTTGACGAAAATTTAAAAAAAAATGAAAATTAGTCGAAAAAAAAGAATATTTAATTTATATCTCAATCAAGAATTTGTTATAATAAAATTTTATCAAATTGGAAGGGAATAATATTAAAGTGATCTGTGTAATATAGTAACATCTATATAAAGTGTTATTATCATAAGTCATAAGTTTAAATAAAAAAATTTCAATAAATAATTTTTAATTCAAGTTTTTAACTTTATGATCGTCATTGCAACAACTCAAGTAGAGTGAGAGTATTTTGTATGTGATTGAGAATGAGTTCCGTTGATGGGGTGAGTGTGTTACACATGTTTACAAAAAATAAGAGCGCTAGGCGTTGCACGTAGCAGGTATTGACAAAGTTTGACTTTAACGTATAGAACTAATAAGCGTTCGTCTGAAAGCGAGTCACAGTAATTATTTCAGTTTTACTAGTGCTGTTTAAAAAGTAGAAGTCTCAAACCTGTCTACGACCGTTAGGCATTTCCATAAGAAATACGCGATCTGAAGCTACATGATTGCAACGAAAATTACAGCATCTAGAAACGGCAACTTTGGTCATAGTTCCTAGTGTTATTTTAAATCGTTTCAGTGCTGCAAGTGAGAAGGTTCAAGAATCTCATGCGGATTTATCATCTGTGGTAAAAATTTATGGTTCTTTGGCAATATTTCTTCAAGATATCAGTGACAAACAATACTCTGAATATGATGAAAAAGCAAAAGAACTGTATGGAGTTAAAGTTAATGATCGTTATGAAACCAAGAGAACTAGAAAAATTCAGGCAGATGAGTTACGGTTAATGAAACAATACCTTCGTCTGGTCACGAAAATGTTCGCACCAATGTGTATTACCGAATTTTCGATACTGTAACGTGAACCCAACATTTAATACCAATTTCCTTATCGAAAACGTTCAACCGAAAAACACATCTGGGAGCACTAGTGTAAGTGTAGAATTATTGAAGGAGAGAAAATGTTTGACAGCCAAAATAGTGTAGAGTGGAGACTATGTAGAAGTTACTGCAGAGTTCTAGATGAAATGTCATTCGATATAAATAGCCCGCCCGAGGCAACCAGAGCGCAGTTTTGTTTATAGAGTGATAAAGTTAAGAGTAAATACAAGTGATAGTCCAAAAGTCGAGTTGAGATCGAATTAAGCATAGATACTGAATGAAAGTGATAGAAATAAATTGAAAGGTGAAGTTTTATTTTGCGAACTAAGCGCACTTTACAATACTTTAAGCGCACAATTGGCCGGACGTAAAAGTGCTTATAAAAAACTTTACGAAAATTTTAGTTTTTTTGATAGTTAACCTGACATAGATACGATTGAACTGAAAAATCATGCGAATAAATTAGTTAAAATGTATCCCTATCCCTAGCAAATACGGAAGATGTACGCTCCGCACAAGAAATAAACAATGTCATGCATTCTCGAAATCTTCGAGATGTTTATCTGAATGTAGACATTGCTCTGCGTATTTTTTTGAGTATTCCCGCTACATATTTTTCAGTAGAAAGATCTTTTTCTACCTTATAAAGGGTTATATCTTATTTACTCGCAAGTATGGGCCAAGATAGACCTAATACTTTAGAATTATTGTCTAATGGAGCTCAACTAGTTCAAGAAATTGATAATGATGACATAGTTGATGCTTTTACTCGGACAAAAGTCAGGAAGAAGAGATTTACAAACTACGCAATACATTATAATTTGAAAAAAATGGTTATTTTTATTTGTTATGCTAACTAGAGTTTAATAAACATTTTTTTGTATTATTTAATAATTATATTTAAATAAAAAATAGAGCTCTCTCTTATGAGTCGTGTAAAAAATAAAAGCTATTTTTTAATATCAATTGTGATTCAAAACATATAGAATTTTGTTGATCAAAAAGGGCGGCGTATCAGACAGGGCCTAGGACGGCAATAAGCCTTAATCCGCCACTGTGTGCACCCTAATCCCTCTGGCATCTTCCTAAAAGCTTCCTCAACCATGGCTTCCAACAAACTAGTTTGATCTTTTGTCAACTCTGAACGCTCAGTAATCGAGCAAATCGAGCCCAAACACTCTTGGTCCGAAAAACTCCACATACCTGATCGCAAATCCGGCACCGAAAGAAAAACCTTGGTAAAATCAAACATGAAGCTTGTTTGTTTTTGCGTCAAGCACGAACATACTTAAATTGAACAAGCTGGCATTTTCATTTTATTTATTTAAATGTTACAATTTTCATTGCTCAAATCAACAACGTCATTTTCAATTTCATTGTTAACCAACAACGGTTGTGATACTAGAAACATAAATGTCCATGATACTTTAACAACGTTTGTGTTTCGTCAACAATTCTGAATTGTTGGTAAAATATGAACATTGTTGATCAAGTATGTTCGTGAGAATTCAGCCACGTTTTTATTTGCTCAACAGTTTTAATGTGAAATTTCTATGATAAATGCCTGAATTGAAGTTTGACCTATACATTTGACCTATACATTTGATAGGTCAAACTTCAATTCAGGCATTTATCATAGAAATTTTACATTAAAACTGTTGAGCAAATAAAAACGTGGCTGAATTCTCACGAACATACTTGATCAGCATTAAAGAATAATTAATTATCCCTTAAGATAAAATGGTCACGAATCTTATCATATTGAATTGAAGTTCCGTTATGCGACTTCACGTTTTCTGTGGGTTTAAGTATGAAAAATATTGGAATTCAAAATGTTACTGATGCTTTAACTATTCTTTATTGATTAAAGAAGTATGAACATTGTTGATCAAACATATTGGTGATAGTTCAACAGTGTATTTGGTATTTCAATCACAAACGTGATGGTTTTTGTAATTTCAGCCTTAATTGTTAGTTAAATATGTTTGTTGTTGATCAAGTATGAAATCAACAATCACGTTGTTGGTTAAAAATTAGAACATATTCAAATCAACTACGAACATACTTAATTTAAACATTTTTATGATACTTACCTGAAAAAAAATTTATCACGGCAGCATACTTGATTTGAAAATGCGTTCTTATTTGAATTCATCAAGAAACTTGGTTAATTTCACAACTTTAGATGAATTGTTGGTTAACAATAAAACATTTTTAAATCAACCAAGGTTTTTTCTTTCGGTGGGGACGATTCCCGACAGTGCCCAAAAATCTGCACCTGGTATCACGGTATGCGGCAGAGTTGGAATATCTAAGCAGTCTATAAGAACTGCCTTGTTTTCAACCACGATAGGTAAGTTCACTGACCCTAAAACTTGTACTCCTGCTCCATCTGCCAAGCATACAGAATGGATATTCCCCTCTTTAACAACAAATCCTAAATCTTGGAGAATTCTCCAGCTATCTCTACCTAAAATTGTTCTAGAAGCTCCTGAATCTAACAAACCCAAAAACCTAGTCCCGTAATACTAACTCCTAAAAATGGTCTCCTATCATCCCCGTTTGCCTACAACGTAAACCCTAAATGAATTTTTGCCAGCTGGTTACCAGCAGGCAACCTAGCTCCAAATGCCCCCGGAACTCTCTCCCTGATGGCGCAAGAGCCCCTTGCCCATTTCCCGATGAACAACAACGACAGTTGTTGCGGCTGACCCCTTCAGCGCCACAACCGAAGCAATGCTTTTTAGCGGAACACCTGCTAGAGAAGTGACCTTCTTTCCCGCAGTTAAAACATCGAATCGACCTATCAACTTGAGTGGATCTATTAGGTGGAGACCTTCTAGCTTCCACTACTTGGACAGGCTGCTCTTCTCTGCTAACCGCTGCCACCCTCGATTGTACTGCTGGACCAGCAGAGTAACCGAACTCGGGTTCAACGCATTTTTATTTCGAGCGGGAGGCTCAAAATTTTCAACATTCGCCCTAAGCGTTTCTAAATCTCTGCCTAATTTCGCTAACTCCTTCACAGATTGAGGGTTTTGGAAACCAATCTGTTTTTGATAAAACGGGTCCAAATTCTTCATTAGGATAGCCACTTTCCTACGTTCGGATAATGGCTCTCCTAATCTCCTAAACATTGTGCGCATGGTAGCGAGATATGCTCCATACGTCTCCTCCTTCCCTTGGGTCCTACGGTTGATCTGTTCCATCAACAGATCATCATAATTTGCTGGCAAGAATTTGTACTTCAACGCCTCTACGAATTCCTGCCAATCAGCTATGTCTTCCCTTACTGGCCTATACCACAGTAGGGCTTGACCTGTCAAAAGGTCAACCACTGACTGGAACAAACGGGTTTTTGAAACCCCTCGAGCTAAGCTAAGTACCTCTACCCTTTCTAAAATGAGTTCAATGATGTGCCACATCGCTCACCACTGAACTGAACATTCCACCTACCGATCCTTTCCGTAAATCGCTCTAGCGGTTCGGAAATCCCTACTCTAACTCTATCATTTGATCTCTGTTGAAATCCCTCGTTGCCCACTGGTCCTCGTGTGTTCATCCGATTTTGTTGGGGAGTGTTCTCCACCAACTGCCTACCACTCGTTCCTGAAGAAGAAGCATTGTCTTCGTTCGACGCTTGCTCTTCTTCATCTGTTAACCTAGCTAATAGGAGAAGCAGCTCACTCTTCAGAGATTTCTGCTCTCCTATTTCCTGATCTCCTTCTGCCTGCGCTTTTCCTATCCTATTTAAGCTCCATTCTACCTTCGTAAGGATCTTCAAGTATTCCCCCGACTTGGGATTTCTTGGTTGATCCTTAAGAAGAACCCTAATCTCCCTAATCTTCTCCTCAACTGCATCCCTATCCTGAACGTAACTAAACGGGTACTTCCCGTATGCCTCAACTGAACCGCGACGTTCCAACATCCGAGAAGATCTTAAGGAACTTCTCATAACGTCCACAGTTCCCTTCTCTAATCCCCTACTCAACATCTCGTACACAAGCTCCTCTTGTGACAAACGGTTGATGTCCATGATGAATAAAAAAAAAGTTAAAAAAAACTAATAAAAAACAGACACGCAATCAAAAAAAACTTCAAAGTTCAAAATAAAACAAAAAGTAAAAATGTATTAAAAAAAAAGTATTAAAAAAAAGTAGTAATAAAAAAGTATTAAAAAAAACAGCACCAAAAAATTCAAAAAGTATTGAAAAAAAAAATTCGCCGACGGCAACACTCAACTCTGAGTATGAAAATTCATCTCACACCAACAAACTGTGTGAGAGAGCGGGACAGACTTATGCTTCACAATGGCTGAAAACAAGCCGCATAAACTGTCAAACTCTTTAATATTTAATAAGAAATTAAAAGCAAAATAAAATGTCATGTATGAAGATTTGATTGATAAGAAATTAACTCAATCAAAATCCAAAAATGAACCAAATACAAAAAAAAAAAAAAAAAACAAAAGCACCTACTTGTTGCACTGGGTATACCAATAACACAGTGAATTCAAAAACGATATCCCTCCAATGAACGACTATGTTTAATGTATGTATGTAGATAGGTAGGTACGGCGATCACAATATTTTTTCCACACTTGAATTTTCACCTAAGGAAAACAAAACACATCCAAAGTAAAAAATTCACACAATCTTACAAAATATAAAGACAAAAAAAATCCAAGAAATTAAGGTGCACTTCCCTAAGGTAGAAGTCACAACACAACAACACAACAGGAGAAAAAAATATGTGTTAAAAAAACACCACACAAAGCCCCACGTTGGGCGCCAATTGTTGCACTTTTTTCCCGACGAACCGAATCCAAACGAATCAAAAACGAATCCACAACTTGGATTATAATATACAAATACTTTAATTAATCGTACGTATGATTAATTAGTGATCTTAAGACGAATGTTTAACAAATATGCACACCGATGTTCCGCGGCGATGTTGATGGGATTTTAATTTTATGATGAACTGTCAAATGACAGCTGGGTGGATTTCGATGGGAAAAGAATGCAACAGGTAGTAATATTATATGTTGCCAACGCCAGCTGCTCAGCAAGGGGTGGTCCGTAGGTAGTTTTATAGGTAAATACTGAGGAATTAAAGGTAAATAAAAAGAATTTAGTGAAATGAATAATATTCAATCAAAACACAAGCAGGGTGTTTCACAAAATAAAGGGCGCCAGGAAATTTTTGCTTGGAAATCAACTTCAATGCTGAAAATGGTCTTTAAATAGAATTAAAAGAACGATTTTCCAAAAGGAATAAAATTATATTTTGTTCAGGAAACCTTTACAAGTATAGGTATAAAACCTGAAATCTTTTCGTAAACAATTGGGAGTGTACAAAGTATGTAAAATCTGGCAAAGAGCCAGTCAACAATTTAAATAGAATGAAATTTAAGTACGCAGATGGCGTTTTACCCAGGTTAAAAACAACAACTTGTGTGCAGAATACACCCGCAAACAAACGACTCTTTGGGAATTTTCCCGAACAGACAACAAGGTCAAAGAAAGGTCGCGCGTCCTACAATCTCAGGATAAATTACGATTGGCGGAAGGTAACCGATACAAACACTATGACTTAATAGTCAAACCAAAATAAACGCACAGCTAACACTTTTTCTCACAATAAGAAAATTAAAATACTAAGGTATAATAATACTTAGCTTTTCTGACGAATCTTCCCCGTTCTGCCCGTTCTGGCACTAACTCTCCTGAACTCCTGCCTGATTGGAGCTTTCCTGCACACAGTAAACAATTGTAATTATTTTGGCCTTCCTGCCAACAAAAACACAATTTCAATTTGCACTACTTGCAACTAATAAAATCACTCGATTTGTAAATTTTCCGACACTAGAACTTTCTGGCACTATGTCCAACTATGAGTCAACCAAGAAGTGCCATCTTCTTGGCGGTCTCTTCGTTCATCGGCGCATTCAGCAAATTCCACTCACTTCAACCAATCAGAGTCGTGGAGGCTCGTCACGGGGTATATGCAATACTCTCAGCAAATTCGCTGGAGTCTGCGCCGCAGGCGAAACGCATCCATCGCTCTCTTCTAAACAATTTCGTTGTGAATCTCTTGGTCGTTAGAGATTCGCAACAACTTGCCTGAATGAACGAATCCAGACCTGTTCCATTTCAATCCATTCCAGAATAGAAAATTGAAAAACTATTATTTTTAACAAATTCCCTCGGCCCAAACGACCCAAGTTACACTGTGCAAGAAAACTATGTAAGCTAGGATTCAGTTAACGAGGATTCGTCATTTTTCGCGAAAACTACTAAACTACTTCGGTGAACCTTCGCGCAGATTTGGGGGAATGGCATGGGGATGATCCTATTAAGCGTCATTTCCTTGCTAAGGTAAAGCACTTTAGGTTGGGCACTCGGCTTTTACGGTGGGCACTCAGCCATTACGTTGGGCTCTTGGCCGTTTATATTGAAAAAGGCTTCAAATGCCAAAATCCGAAGATCTCTGATATATATCAGTGTGTTACATACGTTTGAATTATAATTGTGAATTGTATAATGAATTCTTAAATACTGCAATTGTGAATTAATCATAGAATATAACACCTGTCATAAGGAATAAAATATATGTCATTCTTTTGGACGTCAACCTACCGTGTGGTTCTTTTCTTCTCCCACGTTTTCCTTTTTGGGGTTAAGCAGATATTCAACAGTGGCGACGAGGATTTTTAAGATTAAGAAAAGTCTTAGCGATGCCTGATCCTACGCTGGAGATCTTACAGCAGTTAACAGCTGCAATTCAAAATTTGCAAACCAACCCGAGTTCACCAAACCTACATTTTGAGCACTTCAATGAAAATGAAGAACCTTTCACCAATTACATCAAGAGATTGGAGAATTACCTTGCACTACGAAACATATCGGATACTACAAAGAAACGGCAAGTACTTATTAATTGCGTTGGAGCCAAATACTACCAACTTCTTTCAAATTTAACAGCCGTAAAATCGTAAAATCGAGAGCCGTAACATGCAAAATATCCACCAAGTCCATCAGATGAAAAGTTCGTCAGAACAAAAAAGTTAAAGGATCCTACAAAATGAATAGCTACAAACCCCATGATCGATCAATGCAAAAAGACAAACAAATGATTTGCTACAGATGTGGCAAAAATAACCATCTGGCAAACAAGTGCCTTGCTGCAAATTTGTATTGTAAAAAGTGTCGCTGCAGTGGGCATGTGTCCTCAGTCTGTATGAAGACGTCTATGCATAAAGATGCTAATACACTTCAAATTTTTAAAGAATCCGATGAAGAAACAGAGATGCAGCAAAGCTCAGAAGCGGCGGATGATCTTTTCGAATTAAATGTGCTAAATTTAGCAACAAAGAAAAGCCAAGTATCGGAAGTTGAATCACGTGGTGGTAAGTACTTCATAACCTTACAAATCAACAACAAGAACCTCGCCATGGAGTTCGATACAGGAGCAGCTATATCGGTTATGAATTAAAATACTTTTGTCCCACATTGGCCAAATGCAAAAATTACGCCTACAAAAATAATGCTGAAAACCTACAATAATGCTACATTCCCAGCTTATGGAAAATCTAATGTTGAAGTTGTGTATAATGGACGAAAGGTTATGTGCGACCTTTACATTGTGAAAGAGCCATTTGATACACTTTTAGGAAGAGAATGGGTAAAGGCACTAAATATATTACAAATTAATGCAGTTAATGTTTTAACAGAGGCAGACATTCATCATTTGAAACAACAAATATTTGAGAACCATAAGGAAGTTTTTGAACAGAAAATCGGAACGATTCCAAAAATAAAAGGTATTCTGAAATTACGAGAACGAGCATCTCCTATATTTATAAAACCGCGTCAGGCTCCGTACGCTATTCGACCCCTTATAGAAGACGAAATAATTCGACTAGAAAGAGATGGTATTCTCGAAAAAGTCGAGCATTCGGATTGGGGTACACCTATTGTGCCTGTAATAAAATCAGATAAATCAATTCGTCTATGTGCAGATTTGAGGGTAACCTTGAATAAACAAATAGTCAATGATAAATATCCAATTCCCAAAATCGACGAACTGTATCAAAGGCTTAAGTACGGCGAGTACTACTGCACTTTCGATATTTATAAAGCCTACTTACACCTTAGCATGTCAGAGGAGAGCGCTCTGTTACAAACAGTCAGTATCACAAAAGGTCTCTTCAAAGTTAACAAGCTCATGTTTGGAGTTAAGACGGCACCCAATATATGGCAGCGCTTTATGGACGAGCACATCGTTAACGATCTCGACGGTATAGCTTGTTTTTTTGACGATATTATTGTAATGGGACGAAACATAGATGAAACCCTCCAAAGATGCAACATCCTTCTTGATAAACTGGAAAAATTCAACCTTCATTTAAACAAGTCCAAATGCAAAATGTTTGAAAAAAGCGTCATATATTTGGGGCATAAAATTGACAAGAACGGATTGCACAAAACACCTGATAAAATATACGCTATATCAGTAGTGAAACCACCGAAGGAAATTACACAGCTACGTCAATTCATTGGGATGGTAAACTACTACCACAAGTTAATACCGGACTTGTCTACAAAATTGCACCCATTATACAAGCTCTTAAGGAACGATCAACAATTTGTATGGTCATCTGATTGCCAACATTCATTTGAAATGCTTAAAAAGGAAATCATGAGTGACAATGTGCTTGCTCCATTTGACGAGAAGCTACCACTTATCCTCGCTACAGATGCCTCACCAGTTGGACTCTCAGCTATACTTTCACATCTAACCGATCAAGGTGAGAGACCAATCGCGTTCGCATCGAGGAGTCTTTCGAAAGCTGAAACCAACTACAGTCAATTGGACAAGGAAGCTACAGCGATTTTCTGGGGACTGCATAAGTTCTTTGACTACTGCTACGGGAGAGAATTCACACTCATTACGGACAATAAGCCGCTTACTTCAATTTTTAGCCCTAAGAAAAATTTACCTCTGCTTACAGCTCAGCGTTTACTGCACTACGCCCTGTTTCTCAGTGGATTTAACTACAAAATTAAATACAAAAATACAAAGGAACACACTAACGTCGATTTTCTTTCTAGGTATCCTTTAGGAAAGAACGGTTTAGAGGACCAAATCAAAGATATCTATCAGCTGTGGGAAGATGTTTTGCCCATTACTAAAAACGACATTTTGAGGGAAATGAAAAAGGATAAGGAGCTTTCTTTATTGTTCGTCAAATTGCAAACTGGGGGCTCTCTCGGAAATTCACCTTATAGTGCTATGGAAACTGAACTCATGTTGCAAGATGGATATCCTAAAGGAACTTCACACCGCACATATTGGCAGGACAAAAATGAAGGCGCTGGCAAGGAGTTACTGCTACTGGCCCGGTATAGATCGCGATATTGAAGAAATAGTAAAGAGCTGCCGAGATTGCGCTAAGGTACTTACCGAGCCAAGCAAACTTCAAATTCATCCCTGCGAAATTCCTGCTCAACCTTGGCAGCGGCTGCATGTTGATTTTGCGGGACCCTTTATGGAATATTTCTTTTTAGTAATCGTCGATGGAAGAACGAAATGGTTGGAGGTATTTCCGATGAAGCGAATAACAAGCTTTTTCACAATTCGCGCACTTAGGGAAGTTTTCGCAAGATTTGGGATTCCGAATACACTGGTGTCAGACAACGGCACAAATTTCACTTCGAAGGAATTTCGCGATTTTTTGAAAATGAATGGTATTAACCAAAAACTTTCTTCGCCAGCACATCCATCTACGAACGGACAAGCGGAACGTTTTGTGAGGATACTGAAAGATGGACTTCGATCGTCTATCAATGACCCCGGAGATTTACACACGAAGCTACACCGTTTACTAATGCAATATCGAAAGACCCCGTCGACAACAACGGGAAGGAGCCCAGCCGAATCAATGTTAAAATTTAATTTTCGAACAAGACTGGATCTTTTAAAATCCACACACGCGAGGGAGATTGAAAGAAACCAACAATGCAAACGCAGTTTTGATGTTGGAGACCTCGTCCAAGTCCGTTACTACCAAAGCAAGGAAATTAAATGGAAATTCGGAAAAGTTACACAGCGCGAAGGACTTTTACATTACTTGGTTGATGTTGATGGAGTTTCGTATAGAAGGCACATTGATCAGATTCGATCTACACTTGTTGAAGGTAACTTGACTAACACATTTTTATCAAACTGTTTAGCGAAACAACCAGCGACGAATATGATTGAAGATAGTCCAGTTAAAGACCACGAAGTAACAACAAGAAGTGAATACTTAGCAAAGGCAACGGCAATGGAAACGGCAAACAATGATGAAGGAACTAATAACGCCGTTGGAGGGGAAAATACTCTCAATGAACCTGTTGTCACTAACAACCAAGATGAAGGGAGACAAGAAGTGGCAACTGAGCTAAGAAGATCAACACGAGTTCGTCGTCCAGTTGTTCGGTATCAAAGCAATAGTTAGTGGGGAAGATTGTTACATACGTATGAATTATAATTGTGAATTGTAAGAAGTAGTAGTAGAAGTAGTAGTAGTAGTAGTAATAGTAGAAATAGTAGTAGGAGTAGTAGTTGTATTAGTAGTAGTAATAGTAGTAGCAGAAGTAGTAGTAGTAGTAGTAGTAGTAGAAGTAGTAGTAGTAGTAGTAGTAGTAGTAGTAGTAGAAGTAGCAGTAGAAGTAGTAGTAGGAGTAGTAGTAGTAGAAGTAGTAGTAAAAGTAGTAGTAGTAGTAGTAGTAGTAGTAGTAGTAGTAGTAGTAGTAGTAGTAGTAGTAGTAGTAGTAGTAGTAGTAGTAATAGTAGTAGTAGTAGAAGTAGTAGTAGTAGTCCTGCCAACTTCGAAGTTAAACTGATGGTACAGCCCATGCTCTGCCTCTTGGCGATCTTCGGTAACAACGAATTGCGGTGAAATGCAGGGTAATTTTTCCTCAATTCTTTTTTCCGATTGCCCCTAATTATTATTCTTAGAGCAGCTCGGGTATTGGATTGAACTTTACCATACAGAATAGTTAAATTTGCCCTGAATGAGAGGAACTTCTACCTATCAGAAGAATTTTTTTAATATTTTGTAGTAAAAAAATGGTCGAAGTCTCCAAAATTTTACTTTGAAATGTTTATTTCCGGTTTAAGAGACTACAAATTTTTTTTTTCAAATTTCATTTTTTTTTTTTGAAAAGATCAGGAAATTTTCGCGTAATTTGAAAATTAATTGTAATTATTTTCCATACGAAAAAATTCTTCAAAAAAATCTTAATTTCGATTTGAATTTAGACGATTCTTTGAGAGCCCATAACTAGACAAGTTCACATAATATGAAAAAAAATATTTGTGTTCGTATTTTTATCTACTTGAAGTATATCTGGACCTAATATGAACAAATTTCAGAACCTCACTTTTTTCCTGTCCGCTTGACGTGAAATGCCCTATATGTTAATAAAAGGGCTACCCTCAAAAACACTGCTCCAACTTCCCGCCTCATCCCGTCTATTAAATATGCGCAAGAACAAAGACGAGAATACAGTCTATATGTATATATGTTTATTAACTATAAGGTGATAGGTGATAAGTGACACAAGTGATGTTGACCGGTCGAGGTATGCGCGTTGACTGACTGATGGGTGTGTGCATACATGACACTCCATTAAACCCAGATGCGACATAAAATTCTGGAGGCTGTCGTTTGCGTTCAGATCTGCGGGGTGATGTAGCTGCTTGATCCGCTGTTTTAGATACCAGCTGTGATGATGATGAAACGGGGGGAGCAGCTGGCAAAGTAACTTGTTCCGTTTCTACAGATGACGATAGCTCGCTGGCTCTAGAATCATCAGCCGATGGGGCCTCCTCAACAGACACATCGGGTGATGGTACCATCACGCGACTTCGTAGTTGATCTTGATGGCGCTTGACTACTCGAGAGTCGTTTAGCCGGACGCTGGCTGTAGGAAATGGGACCATTTTGATCAGACACCAGGCCTTCTATCCACTTTGGTCCAGTGGAATAATTTCGAACCCAAACTGGACTACCTGCAACGAAACATTTAGTATTAGTGGGTTCAGAGACCTTACCGAAGGTTATTTCTTGTGGTTGTATTTTATCGAAGTATGTCTTGAGTTCGCGATTGAGTAAGAGCTCTGCGGGCGAACGATTTGTAGCGGCATGTGGGGTTATATGCTGGTTGAACAAGTATCTTGACAACCCTAAATCGATATTTGTGTTGTGGGTCAACTTCTTCAAAAAGTTCTTAGTGCTTTGTACCATTCGTTCCGCCTGACCGTTCGTAGCTGGATGAAAAGGGGCGGATCGAATGTGTCGGATTAAGTTGTTATCCATGAAGACCTTGAATTCATCTGAGGTGAATGCTGTCCCGTTGTCCGACACTAGTTCGTCAGGTAGTCCATGAGTGGCGAAGAGCTGACGAAGAAACTTAATTGCGGCAGCTGATGATGTTGAATTGACTACGGCGACCTCAAGCCACTTTGAATAAGAGTCGACGACCAAGTAAAATGTTTTGCCTTGAAAGGGCCCCGCGAAATCGACATGTAGGCGTGACCACGGACGTTTAGCTGATTCCCAATGGTGTACTGCTGTGTGTGGTTGTTCATTTCGATTCTGCTGACATGGTGTGCATCTCTTAACCACGAGTTAGATTTCCGCGTCAATATTAGGCCACCACACATAACTCCGTGCTAATGCCTTCATTTTGACTATTCCCGGATGTGGCGCATGTAAGGCATTTAATATCGTTTCTCTAGCCGGTGGGGGAATCAGCACGATTTCCCTAAACAAGGACTCCTCTGTTAGCCGAAAGCTCATCTCGACGGGAATAATATGGGTACAAATCGCTTGAACGGTCGATTTTTGTGTTAGGCCACCCCCTTAACACCCACTTCGAAATTTTGGAAAGTTGTCGATCCTTCGAGGTTTGAGATGCTAATGACTGTGCGGTTATGACCGGTGCTGCTGCTACTTCGATCATGAGGACTTCTTCGGATGTCGACTCCGTTTTGGTGGATATTGGGAAACGACTTAGGAAATCTGCGTTGCCAATTTTAGTTCCGGCACGATGTACAAGATTAAAGTTGTAGGCATTCAGAAATATCGAGCGGCGAAGCATTTGGAACGATATTACTTTGGGAACTGACTTATTTGTGGTAAAGATCCCCAATAGTGGGCGATGATCGGTGACCAGTGTGAATGAGCGTCCGTATAGATAATTGTGGAATTTTTTAACTCCTGCGATAAGAGCCACTGCTTCTCGGTCGATTTGAGCGTAGTTCCGCTCTGGCTTCGAGAGCGTTTTTGAATAAAAGGCAATGGGTTTTTCAGTCCCATCTGCTAACTGATGACTGAGTACTGCTCCGAGACCATAGGGTGATGCGTCGCATGTAAGTACCACTGGCAGTTTTTCATCATAGTGCATCAACACGTCATCTGATGTGATGATCTTCTTTAGTCTATTAAAAGCCTCTTCATGGTGTTGCTTCCATTCCCAGTGAGCATTCTTATCCAATAGACGGTGAAGTGGTTCTGCTATGGTGGCTTTATGTGGCAGGAAAGCATGATAAAAGTTTATCAACCCTAAAAATGCCTGCAACTGTTTTTTGTCCTTCGGTGATGGAGCGTTGTGAATGGCAATGACCTTATCAGCTGACGGTCGAACGCCAAAAACCGTCAATTTTGAAGCCCAAAAATTCCACTGATGGTACACCAAATTGGCATTTGTCCTTTCGTAGCCGGAGTCCAGCCTTGTCGAACCGGAGAAACACCTCATTCAATCGTACTGCCAGCTCCTCTTCAGACTTCCCCATGACGATGATGTCGTCGAAGTATGGCAAGACTCCTTGAACAAATTGAAGCCGGGTCACTTTAAAGGCACCCTTGTGCGTAGTTATTGTTTGCAGTAACGCTGAGCGTTCGTCGACTTCCAATTGCTGGTATGCTTGTGCCAAGTCTATTTTAGCAAAATTTGATCCCCCTTCGATGGACGCTAAAAGTGTGCTGACTGCTGGAATTTGGTGATTGTGCGGTTTGATTGCCCGATTTAAGGTTGATTTGTAGTCTCCACAGATCCGGATTGAGCCATCTTTCTTAACGACAGGCACTGTCGGAGTAGCCCAATCGGAATATTCTACAGGCACTAGAATGCCTTGACTGCACAACCGATTGATTTCTTCTTCATAGACCCCTTGAATTGCAAAAGGTATTCGTCGTGGTGCTAGTCTCATCGGCGCCATGGTTGAATCGATGTGTAATGACACTGGCGGTCCCGTATAGCGACCAAGTTCGTTAGAGAACAAGTGCTTAAACTTCTGAATTATTGAGTCAATGTTGATTCCACTATTGATGGCGTAAATGCCTTCGATGCGTATACCAAGTGCGTCAAACCAGTTGCACCCAACCAAGTTTGAGCCGCTGCCAGAGACGATGATGAGTGGCATATTGTCAATTTTACGATTGTTGTAGTGAATTGACACATCGATGACTCCCTTTACTGGAATCGGGTTGCGCTGGAAGTCATTAAGATCCAAATCACATTTGGATAGATCTGGGATTCCCTTAGGCCAGATATTATTGCACGTGGCTTCTTTTATGATCGTCACAGGTGAACCAGAATCCACTTCGAATGTGCACGTACGTCCGTTGATGACGATAGAGATGGATTTTTTTTTGGTTGACCAATGGAAAGACTTGGTTGATCGAAGATTCTCCACGGAATTTGCCTTGTGTTGTCTCTTGACGTGGCGATGTAGCGAACGATGCAGTTGTGGGCGATTTTGTTGCCTTAGCGTTACGGCAGACGCGCTGTAGATGACCCTTTTGGCCGCACGAATGGCAAACGGCTTCACGATATGGACATTGTTTCCGAGGATGTTCGCCTCCACACCCAGCACATGATCCGTGATTGTTGCCAAGGTTACGCTGCTGTGCACGTGAGTTTGTTCTGACCTCGTGAATTGATTCACTACTATGAAGCTCTTCTTCTGTGGCCTTGATAGAGTGTCTCATAGCCAGTGCACTTATTGCGGCAGCCTCACTTGCAGTGGCGCGCTCCATGGCGAGTTTCACCGTTAGAGTTTGATCACTCTCCGCCAGAAGACTTTTTTGCAACCCTTCGTCTTTCAAACCGCACACAAATCGGTCACGTAACATGCGGTCCAGTGCTGTGTCAAACTTGCAGTCCACTGCTAGAGTTCGTAGCGCCGCCATGTAGCTGCTGACAGACTCGTCCGGACGTTGATCACGTTTATGGAAGTGGTAAAACGAAGTTATTTGCGAAGGTTTTGGGGATAGATGATCGGTTAATAACTTGTCGATTTCGGCTAATGTAAATTCGCTTACCTGTTTCGGGGATGCCAATGATGTCAACAGATCGTAGAGTTGAGCTCCAGCTAACGTGAGGAACGCTGCTTTTTTGCGACTTTCTTCTTTGACATCATTGGCCAGGACGAATAATTTGAATCGCTCCATGTAGGTAGTCCATTTACTTGGCTGAGCCAAATCGAAGGGTTCTAAATTACCCACTCCCGCCATCAC
>OU612058.1:80732691-80735191 GCA_914767635.1 Melanostoma mellinum | reverse complement strand
TTGTTGTTGTTGTTGTTGTTGTTGTTGTTGTTGTTGTTGTTGTTGTTGTTGTTGTTGTTGTTGTTGTTGTTGTTGTTGTTGTTGTTGTTGTTGTTGTTGTTGTTGTTGTTGTTGTTGTTGTTGTTGTTGTTGTTGTTGTTGTTGTTGTTGTTGTTGTTGTTGTTGTTGTTGTTGTTGTTGTTGTTGTTGTTGTTGTTGTTGTTGTTGTTGTTGTTGTTGTTGTTGTTGTTGTTGTTGTTGTTGTTGTTGTTGTTGTTGTTGTTGTTGTTGTTGTTGTTGTTGTTGTTGTTGTTGTTGTTGTTGTTGTTGTTGTTGTTGTTGTTGTTGTTGTTGTTGTTGTTGTTGTTGTTGTTGTTGTTGTTGTTGTTGTTGTTGTTGTTGTTGTTGTTGTTGTTGTTGTTGTTGTTGTTGTTGTTGTTGTTGTTGTTGTTGTTGTTGTTGTTGTTGTTGTTGTTGTTGTTGTTGTTGTTGTTGTTGTTGTTGTTGTTGTTGTTGTTGTTGTTGTTGTTGTTGTTGTTGTTGTTGTTGTTGTTGTTGTTGTTGTTGTTGTTGTTGTTGTTGTTGTTGTTGTTGTTGTTGTTGTTGTTGTTGTTGTTGTTGTTGTTGTTGTTGTTGTTGTTGTTGTTGTTGTTGTTGTTGTTGTTGTTGTTGTTGTTGTTGTTGTTGTTGTTGTTGTTGTTGTTGTTGTTGTTGTTGTTGTTGTTGTTGTTGTTGTTGTTGTTGTTGTTGTTGTTGTTGTTGTTGTTGTTGTTGTTGTTGTTGTTGTTGTTGTTGTTGTTGTTGTTGTTGTTGTTGTTGTTGTTGTTGTTGTTGTTGTTGTTGTTGTTGTTGTTGTTGTTGTTGTTGTTGTTGTTGTTGTTGTTGTTGTTGTTGTTGTTGTTGTTGTTGTTGTTGTTGTTGTTGTTGTTGTTGTTGTTGTTGTTGTTGTTGTTGTTGTTGTTGTTGTTGTTGTTGTTGTTGTTGTTGTTGTTGTTGTTGTTGTTGTTGTTGTTGTTGTTGTTGTTGTTGTTGTTGTTGTTGTTGTTGTTGTTGTTGTTGTTGTTGTTGTTGTTGTTGTTGTTGTTGTTGTTGTTGTTGTTGTTGTTGTTGTTGTTGTTGTTGTTGTTGTTGTTGTTGTTGTTGTTGTTGTTGTTGTTGTTGTTGTTGTTGTTGTTGTTGTTGTTGTTGTTGTTGTTGTTGTTGTTGTTGTTGTTGTTGTTGTTGTTGTTGTTGTTGTTGTTGTTGTTGTTGTTGTTGTTGTTGTTGTTGTTGTTGTTGTTGTTGTTGTTGTTGTTGTTGTTGTTGTTGTTGTTGTTGTTGTTGTTGTTGTTGTTGTTGTTGTTGTTGTTGTTGTTGTTGTTGTTGTTGTTGTTGTTGTTGTTGTTGTTGTTGTTGTTGTTGTTGTTGTTGTTGTTGTTGTTGTTGTTGTTGTTGTTGTTGTTGTTGTTGTTGTTGTTGTTGTTGTTGTTGTTGTTGTTGTTGTTGTTGTTGTTGTTGTTGTTGTTGTTGTTGTTGTTGTTGTTGTTGTTGTTGTTGTTGTTGTTGTTGTTGTTGTTGTTGTTGTTGTTGTTGTTGTTGTTGTTGTTGTTGTTGTTGTTGTTGTTGTTGTTGTTGTTGTTGTTGTTGTTGTTGTTGTTGTTGTTGTTGTTGTTGTTGTTGTTGTTGTTGTTGTTGTTGTTGTTGTTGTTGTTGTTGTTGTTGTTGTTGTTGTTGTTGTTGTTGTTGTTGTTGTTGTTGTTGTTGTTGTTGTTGTTGTTGTTGTTGTTGTTGTTGTTGTTGTTGTTGTTGTTGTTGTTGTTGTTGTTGTTGTTGTTGTTGTTGTTGTTGTTGTTGTTGTTGTTGTTGTTGTTGTTGTTGTTGTTGTTGTTGTTGTTGTTGTTGTTGTTGTTGTTGTTGTTGTTGTTGTTGTTGTTGTTGTTGTTGTTGTTGTTGTTGTTGTTGTTGTTGTTGTTGTTGTTGTTGTTGTTGTTGTTGTTGTTGTTGTTGTTGTTGTTGTTGTTGTTGTTGTTGTTGTTGTTGTTGTTGTTGTTGTTGTTGTTGTTGTTGTTGTTGTTGTTGTTGTTGTTGTTGTTGTTGTTGTTGTTGTTGTTGTTGTTGTTGTTGTTGTTGTTGTTGTTGTTGTTGTTGTTGTTGTTGTTGTTGTTGTTGTTGTTGTTGTTGTTGTTGTTGTTGTTGTTGTTGTTGTTGTTGTTGTTGTTGTTGTTGTTGTTGTTGTTGTTGTTGTTGTTGTTGTTGTTGTTGTTGTTGTTGTTGTTGTTGTTGTTGTTGTTGTTGTTGTTGTTGTTGTTGTTGTTGTTGTTGTTGTTGTTGTTGTTGTTGTTGTTGTTGTTGTTGTTGTTGTTGTTGTTGTTGTTGTTGTTGTTGTTGTTGTTGTTGTTGTTGTTGTTGTTGTTGTTGTTGTTGTTGTTGTTGTTGTTGTTGTTGTTGTTGTTGTTGTTGTTGTTGTTGTTGTTGTTGTTGTTGTTGTTGTTGTTGTTGTTGTTGTTGTTGTTGTTGTTGTTGTTGTTGTTGTTGTTGTTGT